>DWPA01000410.1:0-25741 GCA_018251375.1 Calpodes ethlius
TGCGAATTGGTAGACTTCACACACCTTCACGAACATTATGGATAAATCTTGGGTGTCAGATTTCCTCGCGATTTGTTTGTTTCATCGAAGCAAATAAAAACTAAGTTGTAATATGCACATAACTGTTTTTTTAGTTTGAAGTGCGTACAGGATTCGAACTCACGTCCCCACGTTCGGGAAACCAACGTTCGAACCATTAGGCTATCACTACTACCTTTGTTATAAAACTTACAAATTTAACAATATTGTCATGATTTTGTGTAAGTCCTTAAATTTGATTTTATAGTGGGGGCAATTAAAGAATCGATGACAACAAAATTGGAGAAAACAGTTGAGTGTTCCAGCTTCCTATCGAATTTTCTATCTTGTATATTCGAAATTTGACACCAATTGACAGCTAGAGGATCAACGCAAGTCATAAAATAGCATGGAAAAGCAAATAATGATGATTTGAATGTGTCTTTTAGAAAAAGAATCCATATGGAAATATGTATAAAGTAAAATTTCATTTATAAAAACTGCGTCGTTAGTTCTTCTAAGGGTAAAGTACTTAATTACCCGTTTAATTTGACTGGGGATTGATTTTTTACAGCATTCACAGTTACCATTGAAAAAGACTTTTATATTCGTTCTTCAGTTTTCTATTTATGAAATAAACGAGTTCTTATCGATTTGACCATGTCGATATGTATTTCCTTTAAAAATTTAGTTAATTTCTAAATCAATTCGTATGGATCTACTTGAATGTTTTAAGTAAGAGCTAATTTTAAGGAATTAAAACCATTTTATGTTTAAATTCACATAATACCAGTATTTTCCTTACAATTATAATATTAAGACTAATTTGAATGTGACAATCCCGAATTGGACCAATATGTCATGGGTCTATAGTAAAAATAATCGCGACTGATGCGATGTTCCATGTTTGTAAAGCTTTTGTTTATCTCAAACAAACACAGGTCTGATGCAGATTCTACAGATATAGACATGTTAGCTATGACATTCAGAGAGAAAGCTGATATGAATAGCAAATATTCCATCCAACTGCCTATGTACTCTCATGTTAACAAAACACACTGCAGTTGCGATGCTGAGGAATTGTAGCGCTGTAATTTATGGAATATCTTATAAGTTTGTCATCGGGTTTGGTGATCACAAGTTGTTGTAATTCTATCTATTTTCAGATATATAAATATTCAAGAGATTGATAAATCCATGTAACAAGTAACTCTCCATGTTGTAAGTTAATCCATCTCCAAGTCCATCTTATAAGTTACACTGTTCTGTCATTTAAATCTATGAAAGGATTCAATCGTGAAATTCATGCAATTAAAAGGAGATAAATATAAAAAAAAGAACAGCAGTGTTCAAATCTAAGGGAGAGAGATAATTTCCAGTACAAAGTGAAACCATCTCTAGATAAACTTCAGAAACATATCAAAGGCATAATCACTACTCGGTGCAGTTAGTTTCAAAGGGCAAATATGTACAGTCCTGACATTTATGTCCTTCATAAACTTAAATCAACTAGCCACCATTTGCTTTACTGGAGATCGTACTATGATACTCAGAACATTATTTTATTGATTCCCATTTCCTTTCTAGATTTTATGCTATTCAATTTTTAAAATCTTCCGAGGTAATGAAATCTAAAAGAAGACATAATAATTTATTAGTCAAAGAAGTTCATTTCATTAAGTTTTCAAAACTCATCGCATTTTTTGGATATATTTTTACACTGCAATTATAATCTTAATAGCGACCCCAGCTTCGCACGGATGCAATAAAGTTTAAAAATGTATAATCTAGAAATCGAAACACGACCATGTGTATGCTATTTGGATACCAAACGATGTTAGAGATTTTTATCGACGAATCGACTTCCACTGCCATCTATTAGGAATCCATTAAATTATTTTAAACGTACTGTCGCTATAATAATGATAATATATATTGTATACTTTACAATAGCTTTAGAATATAAACCTTCTCTGTGAAAAAATCCATATATGTACATACCAATTTTCATAATGATCGGTCAAATAGTTTATAAGTTTTTCGACTTCATATAACATCCTTATTTATATGTATTACAAAGATCCTTATTTATGTACATAGATTAAAAGTAGATAGAAGATTAAATGAATTAACAAAAATTGGTGATAAAAACTTTTTTAAATCACGTTGCTCGTATACGTGCGAGTGCAAAATGAGCTTTGTGATTAATGTTATTGACTAATGGCACAGTGACACAGTCGAGTACGTTAATGGATAAATGTCCAATTACTGTTACTCCCTATACATGTGCAGCAGTAAGTCCAAAATAATGTCCTATCCACTTAATTTCACGGCAACTGAATAATCTCACATAACACTTTATTACAGGACAGGTCCTAAATATCTATACATTGATATGTGAGAAGAAAGCCTAAGCATTCTTCTTCAGAATAATAAATCTTGACTGTGATGAAATGATAAAATCAGACAAGAAATTCAGAAAGTTAAAAGGACTTTGCCAGTGTTTGAACTAAATGCTGCCCAAGAATGAAAGTGACTGAATTGGAATCGTAGTATTATTTCACACTAGAAAATAATAATTAAAAAATTGGCTCAGATAAACAAAAAAGCAACAGGTCGTGTTATTAATGAATTATTTTTCATTAAACTTATTTTTGTTTTGTTTTTCTCCGCGAAATATAAAAATATGTATGAAACAAATTCTATTACATCGTCCTGTTGCACGCCGAACTCAATAACCTGTTCTATTGGGTGTTTTTCCTCACTGTCAGTCATATACAACGACAGTCTCAAAATATCTCGCTTGCGTCGTCCTATTTCTGTATACTGTATTATATTCTTATTATTATACTATTACGGTAACAGTGACTGCTACTACTGTTTACTACTGAATTATGTTAATTATTAATTGATACATAACACTGTTAGTGATTAATTATGTAAATTATGTAATAATTGATTAACACATATTATTATTATTATTACAGTAGTACAAGTACGAACTTAAGTAAAAGGTATGTAATAGTTGCTTTTTATTTTTACATAAATTTTTCGTAAATAAATAATTCTCAACAAAACATTTTTTTTCTCTTGATTCCTCAGATAGATTTTGGAGCGCTTCTGTTTACAGATTTGGGTTGGCTTGAGGAACAAAAATGTATTTTTCTGACCAGCACTTGGTCCAACTTACATACAAAGATTGGCAATGTATTTTACATGTAATGTGCTGCAATTACATTTATTAAGGAATATAAATTATTAAATTGCGTAAATGTAAAACAACGTTTTTTGTAATATGAGTTACGGTGGACTTTCGGTTGCAGAGCATCTACAGTATTTTAATAACATCAATTTGTAACCCATGCAATTGACTACTCAGGTTTGCTGCCATCTAATTCTATCTGATTTGATAACTTATGATTTCCCAAGCGAAATTGTACACAGGATGAGCAACAGGCACGACAATTAAGTCATAAATTACCGAGACGTTTCAGTCTACACTCTGTGGTGGCAATTTCCTTATAATATTTGTGTTCCCTTCAAGAGATATATACAAATTTCGCACTAAGTGAAGCTGATTACGTCACACTGGCCAACTTGTAATTAATGTTATATTATAATTTTGAACTTAACTGAGGCTCACGGAATGACGTACTAGTTTAATTATAACACGCTCACAGTTTGTTCATACTCGCAAGTGTTCGTAGTAGTTAGGGTTTCTGAATTAGTTTGTCGAGTGTTGTGAAAGTGTAACAAGGCTGTTACAAAGTTGGTAACACTAGGTTTCAACAAAACGATGGCATTGAAAGGCATAATCTTTTTGTTTGATAAAGTATTTTGATAAACACTGTATATTATATAATTTTAGTACTTATATATTTAGTAGTTTAGTAGGTATATCGAATACATGAGACACTAATGTTATTGTTGTAAATTTACATAATAAAGATTATCTTATATTTGTAATTAATTTCATAATTACAATCATTAATTAGTTTAATACTGTAATTAAAATTTCAACATTTCATGTAATACAAAATGGGTACAAAACTGTAAAGTCATTAAAATTGAACGCTGAAACACACTTTGAGAATAAACACAACTTACTCCCTGAATGTAACAATAAAACAAAGAACTTCAAACAGAAAACTAAAATGAACGTCAAAAGAATAAAACTTTATTGAATTCCGATAGAAATGTATTCTAAAACTATTGAGTGCCGGCTTCTTGGTTCACATGAACTGTAGAAGTACGAGTTATTTGTTAGAATGGATGGCGTATAAGGCATTGTAAGGCGTTATACGGCGTCCATTTCAAAAAATTCTCTGTACTTCTACAGTCATGTAGCAAGTAAAATATTTTTAAATTCAGTACCCAGTCGTAGCGCTACTAACTACTTTACTATCTTAATTGTATTTATCAGTAGTAACCAAGTAAAAGTCTTGACAGTTACAGAAATTTATAATACAAAATAGATTTAGTCAACTGTAAAGAATGTAACTAATAGTAGATGCGACATGATTAAGTCTCGGAAAGATTATCTCATCGTGAAGTATTGTATTAGACAATCCATGAGTTACGTGATAAATTTCAACCAATACGTAATGGGCATTGAATTTTGCAGTTTATCTTTAAAATTAAATGGCGGAACTACTAGAGTATATTGAAAGATGGTCGAGGTAAGGTCCCTGCAGCAAAGCATGTTGGGTAAAGAAGTTCATTTCCCTGAATAAGACGAGGTTAACGAAATTAGCAAAGTAAATGAATTTGCTCAAGTCCAGTAAGAACATTTACATCTCGTGTTCCCGTAGTGTTGTCTGAGTATTTTGTGGTAAGAACGCTGCCTTGAAATGGTGTGACAAGGTCTTTACATTATTTAAATATATCGCAGTGAACATAGTTAATGAGTAAATAAAAGTAGATGATATTTGAAATGGAGTTGATGTATGCACAAATCCAAAACAAGTCAATATTTGGCACGGGAAGCGATTTGAAATCGGAAGTAAGTCAATATTTGGCACGGAACGCAATTTCAAATAAATGCATAATTGGCTCATTATGATGAAAACTGACGAGGGAAATATTCGATAACTATGTCAGTTTTATCCTAAAACTGACAATCACTCCGATATTTATTGGTGACTGTTGGTCGTGTAACGAAGCATTTCCAATCAGAGGCAAAAGATAATCTTAGCAATGAAAGATTAATTATTGCTTAGGGCGGTAATATATATTACTTAATTTGGTAATCTGAGATATATAAATATTGCGCTGGATGTTCTGTGAGCTAGACTTATTAACGAGACGATATAGATACTGACGTCAATAAGTTTAACGGACTATAAATACAAAGGCGATCGGTAGTCGGATCCAAGATGGGTAAGGTCGTATTTCTTGACGAGTAGGTGACGGTATGCTGTAATGTATATGTGTTATATCGATTTTTTCTTAACACAACTGTCGATTAATAATCATAACTAGAAGCGATGGGTACCTTAATTGTAATTGGGCAGCGGTGACCTTGGCCACCCTTATCCGTCTATAAGACCAAATAATCTTAGTCTGTAAACCCAACGACGTGGAAGAACCCTCTGTTAATTAATGAATTGTATATAATCTGTCAGAATTGTGTAAAATTTAACACTTTGAAAAGAGAACGCAGTTAACGTATTATTCAATTTGTTTCCGCGAATTGTTCACTTTAATGGAACACTGAACTTAACTTTTCAATACAGTTTTGATCTTGTGGAATATTATCTACGTGTAGGAAGTTTTAAGTTTGAAGTTTTAAAACTCCCGAGATTTTACGTCGTGTTACTTTACCTCCTCTAGCACATGAACAACAAAAGTTTACAAAAATATTTTACACAACAGATACAAGTGTTCACGGTCTTGGAACGTCGTCGGCGAGCGCGATTTTGTGGAAGCTGGACCATCGCCAGGGCGGCTACAATGCTGTTATGAGATTGTACGAGTTACCGTAGCGTCGCTGTCTTGAATACGCTCTTAATACTACCCTCTTAATCTTCTACGGCATAGTTACAGTGAGTTATTTCACTGATAGCTGAACATTCTTAGATCTACTAAATTAACATTTTATAGCTAAGCTAACGAGTAAAGTATTATATTATCCTCTTTCAGTTTTATTAATACCAAATACCGTTACTTTATATTTTGATCGAGTGCTGTTTTCGACATTCCTAATTGCAAAACGTTGCGGTCTACCGCAGTACATGAAACCTTCGGAATTTTTCCTTTACACTTTTTGGTAATATACTGGCTTTGCCGACCAATTCAAATCCAATTTACATTTCAATCGCTGGCTTCATGTAAAAACATGAGGGCTCACGGAGCTCTCACTCTCTCGTCGAGAGCTTATGAAATAATGTTACACCGAGCGCGCAAATACTCCCGCATAGTACCAACGCTTCCTACATTGTATAATTTAACGCGTACTCAACAAAAATTTTGCTCATAATTTACAAAGACATAAAGTAGAGTGCGATAAATATTTTACACGAAAATACGAGGCCACATCGTCTTTGAAATTATCAGGGTGAGATTTGCTTTTTAAAAATGTTTTTGTTAAAAACGCTTATTACTAAATGCAGTTTTTTTTTCAAACTTTTCATCTCAAATATTAGTACATTTAGCTTTAAAAATATTAGACTTTAATTATCGATCATAATCTTTCCATTATTAAAATTCTGAATCAGAACAGTTTAGCTAAATCAAATTATTGTATTGTTGGAATTAAGCGCACTTCCAATGTGTATATGATATTAAACGTTTGTTCACATACTTAGTACGCTTAATTAATGTATAAACTCATTTTGACGTACCTTATATAAACAAAACATTATTAACGTAACATTGTTAAGTCTAGCATCGCAATGATATGTAAATTTCATTTAACTTTGTTAGCGGTATGTGTTACTTAGTAGGTACGTGGCGAATACGAAATTCAAATTATATATTTTCATGAGAGAAAGGCCACGTAATTCTTGCATTACACCTTTTAAGACCCGTCTAAACATTATACATTCTTGGCTCATTCCAGCAGTTTTCTCGTACTGGGAGTTCAAAAGTTCGAATATAGTGGTTCTTTTATATAAACTTTAAACGTGTTTCTGGAATCTTAAGCTCCTTTGCGTTGGAGCGCGGAGCAGCGAGTTTATCCGATTATAAAACAGTAGACAGACGTTAACAATATAGTACCTATAATCCATTTATCAAAGGAAATGTCAGGCACAAGCTTGTCCTACCGTCGTACTGTTACATGATATGTTTTGTCTAGAAATTTGGTTTAGGTAATTTGTTACCAAATTGGGTGTTAAAGGTACGAATTATTAGAGAGTAGAGCAGTAGGCACATTTCAATTTGAGTTATTACTTGAATTATTTGAAGTCTTTAACTAATTATTGCATCGGTGGATAAACGCGACTTGGGCCACGCTCTTTTAGATGTACAAATAATCGACAAACGACAAAACAGTTGAAGGTTTAGTTGTTCACGATTCATGATTAACCATCTGGTAAGTACAGTTCAATTTCAAGTACAATTTCAGTTCTTTGTTATTAGTATTTATTATGGCGTATGAGCTTGTGAGCATTATTTGAATCGTTTTTTTATAATATTTTTTCTGTGGCTTCTAGTTACTTACGGCTTAATCTTTTATAACGCAATATTTTATCTGACGTTGAAGCAAGTTATGAAGTTAGTTCTTTGTGAATAGTTACTAAGTGCAAAACGCTTCCAGCGTGAGACAACTTTAACTTCGCCATAACAATAGTCTCTCGGGACTTCGTGTGGTCGACGTAATGTGGGAGTGAATAAGGTTTACGTATTCTTTGTTATATTTCCTGAAATTCTGAAAATTGTTACGAAATTTAATAAAATGTTAGTACTTATTGATATTTCGTAATAACTGAGTGTACCTTTTATTAAAATTCTCCGTTAATATTATAGTGTTCACAGTGGATTATACTGATTGTAACTCGCAAGTTTGGATCGGTATTAAGAAATCAATAAACCACTGTAGTCGTTTTAAATAATCAAATAACTACTATAGTCGTTTTATTGTAAAATGGTTCGGATGATAGTAGTGAATATAACACGACTAGTCCAGGAATGTCCATAAAGCTTTTATGTAAAGTCGATAACATATTTTTAGAAAAGGAAGATGAAATAAGAACAAAAAAAAATTATTTCATGAAATTGGAGTACGAAATGGTATGACATAAGATTATTATACTTTAGATTTATATATTTGGCCCATTAGTCGTAATGTGTACAAATTAAGAACTTGAATAGATATTGATCTAAAATACAAATATCCAGAACATTGTCAGAGTGTGTTACTCGAGTATCTGACAACATTAATTGTAGTCAACTTGCATTGAAAAGACACTGAATGTCTTAATTCTTTGAATGCAGTTAATCTATAGATGGCGCGGTAAGCCACCAGAGATTACAATTATCGTTAAATAACAATTATTTAGCCATAACTGAAGCCTTCAGGTGGTTTAATTTGAGCATTAACTTGAGCTGGGCCTGATTCTAGTAATACACACACTTTCAATTAAAAAAAATATCATATTACAAGTTAATTAATCTTCTAAAGTACTCTCAGTAAGTACGGTACTAGTAGGAAATCATCGTAAGGAAACCTGTACAACTGAAAGTTCCCATAATGTTCTCAAAGGTATGTGAACTTTGTTCGCACTTCGTCAACGTGGTGAACTATGGCATGTGCATCTCACGTTGTGAAAGGAGACACGACCCCAGCTTAGTGTGACAGTTTAGAGCTGTGATTATGATTTGAAAAGCTCCAAAAGGAAAACGAATTTCATAATGTATTTAATAATAAAATATTTTAAATGAAGTTCAAACTACGTTGTTTATTCATTGAGTAAATTATGAGAAATTGTTCGGGATGTTTCAATTGTGCTTGTCCGTCCGTGTCACCCGCATAGAGAGAATTCTAGTACGGGTGAATGCTGCTGTTCTGCATTTATTACATTATCACATCTAATACGAATTGAAGGATAGTTTTGTACTTATCATAAATGTGTCTAGGATTATTATTGCTTCTTGAAAAAGTATTTATTTAATTATTCACTTTATTGTATGTACACCAACTGATAAAAAAAGGACACTATGTAAAAGGAAAAATTCAATACAAAGGGCGGCCTTATCGCTATGTAGCGATTCTTCCAGGCAACCCATGGTCAATAAGATAATGGGTAATAAAGTAACATTGGTTCAATTTTGTAGATAATGATAATACATTCCCTTTGAGATGTTCTTAGAGTACTATCACACGAGATTGTGTAAAAGGGACCAAAATAGCTCCTTTTAGTGTGCCATTAGCGACTTTCGTCTCAGTGTCCATTGACAATTAAACGGCTCTACTCTCTCTTAGTTTATCTTTCGATCCTCAGTATATACGTACTGAAAATAAGATCAAATTCAAAGCGTGAATAATAATTTACCATTTTGTATATAGTATGTAAGTACACACGTAGAACACAAGCTATCAGCGCTGAACTACTAGTACGTATTATTAGGGCATCTTCTTGAAGAGTTTCGTGAATTATAGCAACGCATATTTTAGAAGTATTTGAATTACAAACTAAAATCATTAAAATGATGACTGATGTTTCATTATCATTATCGCAAAGTTATTAATAGTCATGGTAAATAACATTCAAATTATTATTTTAACAAATCAAATGAAGTAAATGGAAAACAGCAGAAATTCTTTTGTTGGGGGTATTTATTCTACTTTGTTTAACGATCCCTCGAATAAAGGTTTAACTTTCTATTAACGCAATAGAATCCGCAACAATATTTTCTAGAATGTTTTATCTGTGGGTTTCCGCTAGCCACTAAAACGGCTTAACGGTTTCGGATGCTTTTTCACTGATATATTGTAATAAGATTAGGGCTACATTAACTGTTTGTTTTATTTCAATCGTTTCGCGAATAAAAAGTTTGCCTATTGAAGGAATCCAATTTCAACGTATTAAATGTATTGTTATAGTATTCTCGAAGCAAAGCGGGCTTACTAGTCTCAAATAAACATATATATAAAGTTGTTTAAAACATATAAAGTATCGCTTATAGAGTCAGTCCTCACCAATTCTCGATAGCAACATAGTAAACTCTAAGCTTTCTCAATTGTGAGAAGTCTTGCCTCCCCTGTAGTGGGCGGGTAATGGATTAAAAACAACCAAACTACTGAATAATAAGGATACAAAAATATAGGTACAAGAACGTCTGTTACAGAAACTCTTGTCATTTCTCGTCTACATTCATACATATTTCATTCATTCATATATTCGATTTTATGATGTCGACTAATTTTTTAGTAGCCGTTTGAATTCTACATTTTTATGTACGGTCACGTAGCTACTCTATTTCCAAACTATTTCATACTGAATTCCATTTTTGAAATATTCCAACCGAACGTCGCATTCGTTGCAAATATACGATTGGTTGATTTGATATTCAAAATGGCGTGAACGCAAATCGGATTGAGCTGTATATGTTTACGAACTCGTCGGCAGTAATATGCATGACGAACCTTGTCCGTGGTAACGGGTTACATTTCAATGTTTCATATTTTATTTAAAAATGTTGTTTCATTTTTTTTTTGGGGAATTATCGTCAAGTGCGTAGATCCATCAGGTGATAAGTGATAAACGTTATTAATGAAAAACCGTGAAACCAAGGTCACCACAGAGCTTCCAACCATAAGAGCAGTGAGGGTCCAATTTGTTTCTATACCACTCTGGCACTTTAGGAAAATCGAACAGATAAAATCCAAAACCAAGCAAGTATATTATTATCAAAATAGTATTGGAAAAGTCTAACGACTTCCGTAAGGGTGGAACTAGTGCTTTTGCCTCACCTATTATTTAGCAAGTTGCGTAGGAGGTTGAATTTAACGCTAAGATGAAAAGAGCCCCTAACAATCCAAATTAATTCCTAAACGCTGTTTTTTATAACTATTTTATTTATTTTTTTCAGGTACTAAATCAACAATATTCACGAAGTTAACAATAGGTAACATGCATGTTTTTTATTTGAACAACCAAACCGCCCCACGTATCGCTTGAGCAACATTTATCATGGCGACAATAGTTGTAACTACTCCAAATTGAGCATTGATGGTCTAGGGGTTCGAACGTTGGTTTCCCGAATGTGGAGGCGTGAGTGCGAATCTTGCACGCACCTCTAATTTTCAAAAAGTTATGTGCGTATTACAATTTCATTATCACTTTCTTCAGTGTAGGAATACATCGTGAGGAAACCTGCACATCCGAGGGTTCTACATAGCGTTCTCGAAGGTGTGAGAAGTCTACTAATCCGCACTTGGTCAGCGTGGTGGACAAAGGCTTGTACCCTTCACATGTTAGAGGAGCTCTATGGCAGGTGTATGTAAATTACATTTGAATATAAAAGTGTGGTACACGACCTTACTGGTCTGAACATTGAGCTCCGAAATGGTAAGGGGAACCTTGAAATTATTCATTTATTTTTACGTTGTTATAAATCTAATAGCATAATACTTCAATAAGTGGTCCCCCGACGCTACGGCACTTATCTATGTTATAAAACCGAAGACTTTTTTTTAAGGTTTAGAGTTTTTTTGGGTTGAAGGTTAATAAAAAAAAAGAATGAGCAAAAATAATACTAAACTCATCAGATACACAGGATTCAACGTCCTTATTTGAATAACATCAACATTATATTAAAATATCAAGTGAATTTATCAATCGAACCGAATATAGGACGGAAACGTCTGTGATGTGTACATTACTCTAACACACACATCATTTCATTAGGATGCTTCAATAACTTCGTATCAAAACACAAGTTTGTTTTGAGCAATTACTCGTAGTTTAACTGCAGAATTATTAGTTTGGCGGTGATTTTAGTTAGCTATAACGAAAATTTTGTTACTTGTGTTTAAATCGATCGTATTTCGTCGTAAAACTAATATAATAAATTTTGTAATAATTATTTTATTGTCAATAGAGGAGAATCTCTCTGGTGGGACCAAGCAGTATGAAAGTATTGTTGCAATTTTCATCGTTTTAGAACTCGAAGCTTGTGTATGGAATTCCTGAAGAACCTGTAAATATTAAATTTCAATACTTCAATAATTTCAATACTTCAATAGTCAGTGTTTTACAGCAACTAGTAACTAAACAGCCACAAAATACGACAGTAGATTTTACCTAATTCCAGCGCAATTCTCAATATTATGAACATGGAGAACTTCAACGAACATAGAAAATTTAACGAATCTCTTCATGCATTAACAGAATAATGTAGAATAATTTATACACAGAATAAGTCCTGCGCGGAAATTTGTTCAAAAGGATTAAGTATGTAGCTCTCAATATGATGTACCTATGTAAATAATAGGCTTAACTGCTTTTGGGTGAGCGACGATTATTATTCAGGGTTTTGAGCAAGAAATAAGTAGTCTATGGTGATTTTACTCGAATTAATATACGGTTACGTGCGCTCGGAGACGTTTCGGTGACTATGGTTTTAAGATGTTTTGTTTCGTTCCTAAAATTATACGTAACTGCCCACGGTGAATTTGTCCCGTGTTATCATTACACTATTACGTACGATTGGCGCGGTTCAGGTCAGGCGTTGTCACGAGGTTACGAGACGAAACGCTTTTAGCGAATTGGCTGTTCGCTGTATGTGTCAGTGTTAGCGTTTAACACAAGTACATGAAATAGTTTTTTCGAAACAGACGCCCCTTTATACGCCTTTATGCGCTACAAGAATAATGCCGATATCAATTCGCATACAAACCTGAATAATACTGCAATTTGCAGGGAAATTTCGTGGGGTGACCTGGGGACGGTAATGACATTGGTGAGGTAACCGAAACTATCTAAAACAAAGATGAAGCGAGTTACTTTACGTAAGTTCATCATGGCAGTTAATGCACATAGTGGTTCATTACGGTGGTCTCGAACGGGCGATAGGCGCCATGTGTCGCGAGTTAATGAGCTTCGGGAAGATGAATGGCTGGCTCTCAGAGCAGTTCGGGCTTCATTAGGAAATGCCATTGAGAACTAAAAATAAACGACGTATTTTAGAACAGGTAAATGGAGAAATAATTCAATTTTTTTTTTTAAATAATGTAATAGACTGTGCCAGAAATGGGGCAAAAATATAAATGTACGATTCCAAGTTCATATTTAATGTTTTAAATGAAAATATTTAATCTACGTGCACGTATATAAAATCGAGCCCGAACATATTTCGAACAAACACTTTTTTCGAGGACATGTTTTTAAACTGTGAATCTTTAAATAAGCGTATTTGTGAGAAACCAACTTCTGTAGCTCTATACAAATTAGTTCTCAGAAAAAAAATACGAGCGACGAATACTTTAGATTCTGGTATGTGTAATATGAGCAACAAGTGCAACATTTACCTCGTGCAATTCAGGTGAATCATGACGGAAATAGCTGCTGCTTTCCGAGATACGCAGAACCAGCAATCAGAGGCACTCAAACCTTTTAGTGTGAAGCGCATGCAAAGCGGATTAGCGGCAAAAGCGAAAAGGCAGGTTAATATCACTCGATGAAATGCTCGCAGTTATGTAACGCTTTAGTATTTTTAGAGAGCATACAGAGTTATTCGAAGCCTTTTTAGGTTTCCCTAGTCAAAACGGAACTCTTATAATTTTGTCCAGCCATCTGATCGCAGTATTGATCAGAGAACCTTAGTACTAAAAAGTTGTGGTTTAGAATGGCTCAGAGCCGGTTTGAGTGGCGCAAATTAGGGGAGACTTATATCCAGCAGTGGACCTTTAAAGGACGTTAGATAGATACATAGATAAATAAATATTACCATGGCTATACATATTTACCACAGTGACATGGTTGTAGCATAAAATCCTAATTTGATGTAGGGTTATATATTTTAAGTGAGTATGAATTTCTCATGTATACCATATACCACGTATGAGGTGTCGTTGGGTAGGTATTCTAAGTTTATTATGAATTTGCCAAGACCTTTTTTAGATTAATGGATCTGTTTCCGAAATGTTAAGTTTTAAAATTCTATTTTTAATTACAGACAGCTTCAGCTAAATGGTTTGTGTTTATGTGTGAAAATTTCACTGAAGTAGGAAATATGATACATTTTAAAAGAAATCTATCAGGTTACTTAGGGTTTACTAGTTATCGAGTAATGGTCGACATTCACACATTATGCTCTAGTAGTGCCGACATGCACTTGGACGGTATTTTTACATTTTTGTACCTAATTTTAGCACTTTATAAGAATGTTATAGAGAAATCAATATCAACTAGAGGAAAGTATTGTAAGTAACGAAAGTTTTCCATGTATTAGAGGTTTTTCATAGTATCTATAAACTTTATCACTATGTCGATATTTATGTCAGCAACCATTACGTAAAATTACTATTAAATAAATTGATCCAAATAGAAGTGATCAAAATCAGTTTCAACTAATACACATACAATCCATCCTAAATTTTCATGTGTAATGTTCTATCTACATAACGTTCTTTTATAGAATGCTTTGTTTCTCTTTTATGAAATAAAAACAATTTGATCTGTTCCGCAATTATGCGCAAAACATCTACTTTACTGCTGAAGAGGTATCTTATATAGAGGTACATATATTTTCTGTTCATCATTAATACATATGGAAGTCGAAAGCCGCACAAAATACTCGTATCTGACCGGAAATCAATTCAGAACTTTCAAAAGAACCAGGTGCATACAGTGAAATTTTGTATCGACAAAAGGTTACCACGGTAGCGGCATCCAATATTTATGACGCATAGTAAGTCGGTTCGTTTTCGCGTGTTCCCCCAGACCGTTCCACGAAGTTATTGTTTTCACATGTCATGTGAGAGATATATTGTTTCAGCTAAGAAATGAAAATGCTGAACTTCGGATCGGGTGCCTATTTGCATATTTTGTCTCATGCTACCGATTCGCGACTCTTTGCCAATTTGTTTGAGTTATTGCTTACGCATTTTATAGATGACTACATAATTTTTTGTTCAAATCATCACGGTTCAGACTAGGTTACTCTATGCAATTTTTTATTAGTGTTATACTTGAGATGCTTGCTCTACAGTTTGCACCATCACTCAACTCAACTCTTGTTTTTGACACAGAAGAGGTATATTTGACACAGAGTGGTTTCATGAAGATTAGACAAGAAAGTTTTATTTCTTTATTGTCATGATAGTTGGAAAATATTAAATTCTTCTCAGACACATATTGGAGAGAAAGGGATAAAACTTTTGTCAGAAGTTGAGACATCTTTGGAGCAGATCTCAAATTTGGCCACGCTAAACTTAGTCTAATTTAACCTCGAGAAAACCTAAGTTCGTGCGTTAACAACTGAAAAGGCCAGTTCCAGAAATTTTTCCTCAACATCTTCAAAAATATTGGGAACATAGGTGTCAAAACTTCGAATGGAGCTTAGTTTCGTGACCACTAGGAAAGTAAGGCTAAAATTACTTGATAGAAGTTGGGAATAGTCAACAGAACTAAGCGGTACTTCATGCCTGAGCATGGTTTATGCGTTGCACATGGTGTGCTATAACTACTTTTACCCTGAAGCTCCATCTAGCCGAGTGGATCCATTCAATAAAATTCAACGTCGAGTCATTCGTTACGTCGATGACACCAGGCTTACAGATGGATTGGAATCGCTTGAACAAAGGAGAGATGTAGAATCTCTCTACATATTCTACCGTCTATTTAATGGGGATTATTCTGAAGAACTATTTGGTTTAATATCACAGATATTCTTTCGACGTTCTTTTGGCACTGCCCAACACGACGTAAAATAAGGTTCTACCAACTACAGCTGGATATTTGATTTTCGTCTACAGTCCTATTTTAACGTGTCATCCTATTTTGTACCTCTAAACTATGAAACGAATTTCATATCGGTGTTCTCACTATCATAGACCATGGGATCCTTCTTAGCCGGCATTGTGTCGGAGATGCCCCTGGTTTTGCTAACGTTCAACGGCGGCGGTAGTCACTTACGATCAGGTGATTCCTATAATCGTTCGTCTGCTCATAGCATAAAAATCAACATAATCTTCGCAAAACCTAAGTCTTTTTCAAAAATTAATTCAAGTATTTTTAATGCAATCTGTTGCGATAGTTTAGCTATTCCAATGTCGTATTATGTAAACTGTCAATAAGGTTGAGTACTTAGTATTAAAAATAGTGAACAAACATTGCTCTCTGTTGTTTTCTCAATTACAAAAGTTAGATGAAAGCGAAATGAAATAATAGCACAAAATTGGAAAAGTAAGAAAACATAACATTAGGATCGCAGAGAAATTCTGTTGAAACTCCCGAAGTATTCTATTACTACCCACACAAACTTTCTTATTACATTGTCCGGTGTATTCAGTTACTTGTATGTGTAATTTTACCTGTAAACTTATAAAATATATGTGTGACAAAGTCATGACTCCTGTTATTTGCCTCACATTATAGTGCACCACTTTAAATAAAAGAAACAGATTTTTAATCTTGATGGTACCTTGCCAGACTGGATTAGTAGTGGAAGTTACCACATAACCCATTAGACAGCAGTCGTACTAAAACTACTCAACTCTTGTGTGTGAGTAAGAATATCGATTAGTTAGCAATGTTTTGGACCGCAGAAATTGGCCACAATAGGTTGTAAGCAAGTAAATTTTAATAAGCCAAACTTCTATGATGTTACAACGACTGTTACAAAAACTTGTGATCCTAAACTAGTGGAGTTGATCATTGGCAAAGACTACCACAAAAATCGTAATGCGAATACTTTGTATTACTTACTAAGTTGAAATTTAAATTTTCACTCCTAGTTTTTCTGTGTAATAAATATTTATATCGAGTGTTGTCACACTATATGTGGTATGTCAGCGCTCACTAAAGATAGGTTTTCAAAAGAGGTCGTTTTTATACGTATGTAGGTCGGTAGAAAGTAAAAATATAAACATTTTTATTAATGTAGCGATTTTCCAGTGTGATGTAAAGCGTTCATTAAGGAAGTCCCGCGAGACAGTCTGCCGGGAAATCCTGGCAAAAAACTGAATGTCGCTTTATTGTACATAAAAAATATTTGACATCGACTGACTTTTTGTTCGTGTTCATTCTACAGGTTTGAACACTTTTTAATTTAGAGAAATGGTTGAATTGTACTTGTACATCCTACAAAATAAACATGGCGTATCTACCTACTGTTTTGATGGACACGGTTGAGCACTTCAAAATTAATATTTAATGAAATTTTCTTGGACATAATAACAAAATTAGTTACCAAATAACAAATGCTTAATCTTATAAATCTAGCAAAGAAAACGATGTTATTAAATTTTCAAAAATATTAAAAACAATTATAAATTTAAAATAAGAAACAGTGTGTGGAATTCACATTTAGAAGGTAGAAGTGAATCTTTGAGAAAACTACATTTCGAAGGAATGAGATGAATACAGAGTACTAGACGTAGGATAGTTTAAGAATTTATTCATTGATATTTTTACTATATCGTTTAAATAATTTTACATTTCATTCTAATAGATGGTGCTGTAATCAAGTGGTTAATAAAATATATTCTATTAACTGAAAGTTAAATATAATGAAAATATATGAAAGGAATTGCGTTGGCGTGTTTAACATATTATTAAAACTCAGTTAGGTCAGTTAATAATAAAAATATAGTTATAAGCCTATTAAAATAAATAAATAGAAGATTAAATACATAGAATATTACATCATTAAAAAGCTTCATTCTCCAATCAACAATGATACCATCTAATAACACGCGTAATATGCGATGTAGTTTTTCATACGCATAGTAGATGGCGCTGTTCAGTTATAAACGTATAAATAAACCGGCTGTCTCTGTCGTGGCGCATTTTCATTTGATCGAGTTTCAAATCACAAAGATAGTTACGAATTTTTTCTTCAAAAACCCGAGTCCATTCTAATGAGCTCAAATATGAAACCTCTGAATTAAGTTGGTTATCCTGGTGAGTCAATTTATTGCTGCAGTATCAGGTCGGGGTTTCTATGTTTTCGAATAGAAATAAGGTTAAAAGATACTTCATTTCGAATCGATTAGATCATTGCAAGTGTGACATCCTTCCGAAGAGACTAAGGACATTCTCGATTAGGTCACCTTTAAAAAACAGTTTAAAAGCGATTCGTCCTTTTTGAGACATACCTAAACATACACGGATTGATTAAATAAAATATTCTATCGTGTTACATATTTTCTATAGTGAACACTGTTTACGTCCTAGCGAATAACCGACTCATAAATTTTATGTTCCTAAGGTAATATTGTTTGCTTATTAAGACGCGCCGCTGTTTCCACGAAAACACTTCGTTTTAACCGCTTACTACCGTTTCACGAGCTACGTATTTGAATAATTTTAATATCGTTCAATATTAAACAGCGTGCACAGGTTTATAATGGAAAGAGCTATTATAATTATCATAATACATTAGACACAATAGATCTTATCACAATTATTTTTAACATTTTTGCCTTTCTGTTGGTTTGACACTGTATCTTTTCCGATTAAGCTCGGAATTCGCTTAAAGGATTTGAATACGATTAGCATTTATCTTTTGAAATAAGTTTGGGTTGGCATTTCGTGCTTGATATATTTTAACCGGGTCGGAAATAAAAAGATACGTCAATTAGAAGAAAAACGACAAATATATATTTTTTAATAATTATTTCTTTGTTAAGATACACTCAGTCGTATTAAATTATTTTGTATTACAGTGCATGAATAAACAATTAATATTTTTTTACATTAAAATTGTAAACATTAAATAACTCGATTCTAAATGGTAACTAGTTAAAACATAAAATTCAGATACGAGATACGACGCGATCGCGATAAAAGTTTTGGAATCTAATAGTCCTTTGTTATATAAAACTTATTTTAGTATGTAAATACTTATAGCGATATACGATGACTGAATCGTTTGATGTTACAAATGTATCTAATACGTCTCGTTATTGTTGCTAAATGTCTTTCGTACAAGGAAACCTTTAGATAAAGAAAAATATGGGCTGACTTCTAATACATTATAGAGATAATACAATGGTTTCGGGTTGGGTTATCACAATAGAAGAGATGTACAATGATCTATCTCTTAATGGATTGCCGATTGTGTTTTGACTTTTACTTATTTTATTACTGTTAGCTATATAACAGCCAGTTACGGAAAATAACTTTAAATATTTATTTACTTTTTTTTATTTAATTTAATTATGTTCATGAGGTGACCTCTTGCAAAAATAAGGTAGACAAAAGTCAAACTTAATGCCTAATGGCTTAATAATAATGATCAAATAAATATTAATACTACTTCAAATACTATTTGATCATTAACCGTATAAAATTACCAATAAATACTATAATAACTACTACTATAATGTGTACAAATCCAAATAATATCATAATTTGTTTATGAATATTTGAGGCTTTACTTTTTTTTCATCAAGCATCATCGCAACCTGACATGGTCAATGGTGTACTGGCTTTGGAATATTAATATGACCACCATAAACGGTCGCAGCAATGGCGATTCATTTTTCAGTTATTGAAATGCCTCAATGTTTATCTCCGATGACCTTTATCAGGTTTAAATATATAAGGTATACGTATATTTAAAGGACTGAAAAATATAAATTTTAATAACGTTAACCCAGTAGAAATTGGACCGTTCGTTTTCGAGAAAATTGGGACCTATAAATTTGTGGATCAAATACAAAACTTCCGTTTATCTGAAATCGGTTAAAATACACATTAAATTCGTATTTGACGCCCCCTGTGAGAGCGATGTTCAAATCATTAGTTTATCGCAGATCTTGACTACGTACGTTTAATTTAAATTCCTTTTATTTGGGTCACGTTTCTATTTTTTTATTTTTCAAAAAGCTAAATAATTTGAGGCTAAATAAAAATCGTAATTTTATTTTTGATTATAACTCTGGTTGGATGGTGCTTTAAAGCTGTTTTATCTTAAGATAAAACTACAGAATCGAATTCAGTGTGGCTACATATGGCTCAATGTAAATACTGTTATGTTACTATATCTTATCAAAATCCATTAAGAATCCAAATCCAAGAACAACGTATCGAAGTTAGAGTTAATTATTCCTGTGAAATGCAGGAGTGGATAAAAAATAAAAAACGTATGAATGCACTGGCAGTCGTTTTGTTGTTTCCCAGAAAAATAATTACAAAATTTCACCTCAATTAAAGGCTGAGAAGCCTATAAAATTTATGTTAGTAGATTTGCTTACATAAAAGACGCGGGACAAATCAAACGAAATAAACACAAAAATATATACGTGAAAAAAAGAAATCTTTTACTTGAGTTTGAATCTGTTTATTTTCTTACTTAATCATTCACTTTTGAATGAACAAAACACTAATAACATTTAGTTACGCACACATAAAGCAATCTAATGTCCGGAGCCGACGGAGCGTGTAATCCTCGGCGCAGTTTTTGCAATTTTACGCACATGACCAGCGAGCTGGGTTTGGAACGGAGCCAACATGGAATGATCTTAACCCTTGGTGATATTATCAGGTGAGACTTATTATGTAGGTATTATACATACGTGGTTGAATCTTTACGCTGCTACCATTACAGTTTTGCTTAGGTCGTCATGCGTATATTTATAAATTTGTAAAATATTTTTTATTTATGTCATTTCAAATAAATAGACGCCAGAGTATTTTCATAAAAAATACGTTATTGGTCAAGATAGAAACGCTACACTTGATATATTTTATATTAGTTTTTGCTACCGACTGAATACGCGTGGAAA
This sequence comes from Calpodes ethlius, assembly GCA_018251375.1. Taxonomy (NCBI): domain Eukaryota; kingdom Metazoa; phylum Arthropoda; class Insecta; order Lepidoptera; family Hesperiidae; genus Calpodes; species Calpodes ethlius. Next base: position 20,918 of record DWPA01000410.1, read on the forward strand.
TGTATCGGCTTCTAAGCGCCTTATCGAGATGAAATATGCATCAGTTTTTAAGTGAAACCTCCAGGGATACGACTGTGACGACTTTCGTATTTCGAATAGTAGTTTTTTCGTGTTGCACGTTCAAATATACAGATATAAAGTATACAGTCAATAATTCTAATGAAGATTGTTTCGATGTTTTTGTTCCTATTAAGATCCCTCATATTATTTTGTATGTAGTATTATTTTCAGGCATTGACTAGTTACAATCTTATTACATGTATAGAATATGTTGTTTTTTTAGTTGTTTGTTTAGTTTATGTTGTATTATTCATACTTTAGCGATTCACTTCAAAGTAGTGTTCTAGTTTTGATTAAGGCCTACAGCACAGATTCCTGAACTATTTTGGTCAAAAGAACCCTTTTCCAAAGTGAATTGAATCCACAGATCTCATATCCATAGCCAAATCACTCAAAAATCATATTTCTAACATTTTTTCTCGTGATGAGTATTTCATTTTGTACGAGTTTTGTAAATGATACATCCTTCTAAAATGATAGTCATTCTTATAAGCATATACCATAACTGGTACAATATCTTGAAAGTTTGAAATACGGACTTGTGATTAATTAATAGGGTTTGATTTTAAACCTCGGCGACCCTAATATCAGATTTCGTTCATGTCAACCTCTGAGAAGGTGATACCAATTCCTTGACCTTAGACCACTTTGAGAATTCCTGGCCTTGAACGTACTCTATTACGGCGCTGTTAAGTGGCAAGGTTGTGGTCAACACAAGTTCATACGATACGACTGTAGATAACTGGAAGTAAAGACGTTGAGAACCTTCAGACATACACAAGTGCAATTGGACGCCAATAATTTATATATTTTTATCATAGATTTTTTGGCACTCTTATACATCCTGATTGGAAACTTAGGCGACGATGATGACGACTTCTATTTCACAACAAAGTTAGCAAAACTATTGTATTTTTAGCCTTGTATGGAGAATCTCCTAACCTAACTTTTCTGCCTGCATTTTGCAAATTTCAGATGAATAAAACTTGCCTAATTACTGCGTCATAACTAATTACTCAATTTGTTCAGAATTCAGAAAAATACTTAAAGAGTTCTTTGAAGTAGATGTCAAGTATTCCAGGTTTTTATAAAACTCTATGTTGGCACTTTCCCGTAGAAAAACCTGTAACGTGTGCCAGCTAGGCACTTTCATTCGGAAAATGGACTAATTAGAGCTGCAACTATTAATTATGTCACCTAATGGATGTGATTGTAACACGAATAGAGGGACATTACATGTATGGTGATGAACCGATGATTTTACATTACTTTTATTTACTTTAAATGAAGAGATAAAAAAATGTAGTTCCATGGGTACAATCGTTTTTAATTACGCTGTGACAACACAATTTGTATTTGAACCGCCGTCAAAACTTGCACTGATCAAAGGAAACAGTCTAAAAGGGTTCCTATGAGCATAAACAATTAGTGTTGTGTTATTTTGCTGTAAAGGTGCATCCATATCTCATTTATTATTATAAGTTTCGAAATGTACATGAAAGATATTATTATTTAAAGTAAATGTTTCTTAGTTAGGTAACGGTTTTCCACTTTTAAACGTTCAACATGTGGTTACTAACAGATTATTTAAGAATAGTAACCTCTGCAACATGAAAAAGAGAACCTAATTACTAGAGGACTGTCACCCACGCCATCCTTTAATGAATAGACTACTTCTTAGTAAAACACCGCTCTTAACCTACCTACGTGATTCTTAGAAATATTTCCTGTAGCTACTTAGTTTGACCTTCACGCCTCTTCAATAATACAACTTTTATTCTTCCATTGTGCAACATACCTTTCCTCGTTCTACATCGGCTTTATTCAATGTATACAAGCTTTAACCTTTTTACGATTGAAGGATTTCCTTTGTCAAGTTGGTTTGCGGTAACAGAATATGTGAGAAGGGCTAATGACTGACATGGTCCTTTCTATTTTTGGTGGTACATTCCGATATTGGAAAAAGAGTGTTTAGGTTGTTTGTCGGGTCACTACATTCCAATTGAAGTGGGTTATTGTTACTTTAAGTAAATAACACTACACTATATTTGTAGTGCTCGCGAACCATAGCTGTTAAACTTTGGTATTCTGTCTTCTAATAATGAGACAATTTAATATGAAGAATGATAATGTGTTGGCGACTTTATTTATTAGAGGATTGAGGACTTCTGCCCGGACGACTGTATGGCCAACTTAGAAATTGGAAGGGCGTTGTAAAACCGACCGAAACATGGTACGGAGCATTCTTAATTGTATTGTAACTTAGGTAATTGCACTGCTTGATTGATCACAAATTATAACTAAAAAATATACATTACTTTTGTTTAATTTCATTGTTAATAATCGGAAATGGAAATACATATTTGTTTAAACTCCATATATAACATACTTTTATGTTATTTTCCGTACAAAGCGTACCAATTTGGCCTGAATGTACTTTTGAGGCATAAGTTTAGTAGTTGCACTGCAGAATAGTCTTTAATGATGCATGATTATTAGCATATGCTGAAGTAGATTAAGTAGTTTTGATATATATCGCACACCTTATCTATTGGCCCCTATATTATATAGTTCACGGAACACTATTAGCGCAGGCACGAGATTTTTATCGTTGTTGCTGGCTCGTTTTCAGCAAGCGTGACGTAGGTCGACAGACTATTTCCGGCCTACGTCTTCTCTGACCGTTGCTCTTACCCGCGAGATTTAACGCCCTGTGACAACCTGGACTACTTCGCCCCGGGGAAATGAAATTGCTTCCGGTGTTCACGTTCCGTAATGTACAAAAATGTGAGTTATTTCCACCTTACATCATGGCTGCTAGCGTTAATAGTGACTGAATATTGTAGTGAATGCGGTGTGTTAAGTAATATAAATAGTTGCTTTGTACTTGTGGTTGCGGCTGTACGGTAGAATGTAACTCTTGATGTTAAAAATATATTCTTGATTAAACTGACCCTTATGAGCCTTAGTATTGATAAATGTTTATCGTTTTAAGAATATTTTTCACTTGAATATTACAATCAGTCGGTGATGTAATTAAAACTTTGACTACTCTTACATCTTCTAATGATCAAAGTATTCGAATTAGAACGCTGATTTTTTTCACACAGGTTTCCCTCAGGTGTAGAGGCTGGATTTTTATAGTTCCTAGGGGATAAAGAATAAAGAGAGTTTATATTTTCGCATTCAAGTTGGTTTATTTTGAAAATTAGTTTGAAACTCTCATATACGTAGGTTACTAAAATTACTCTCAGGATGTTTTCTCATTTCCTCCTCCAATATAGCTTTTTAACTTTGATTAACTCTCTTCAGGATTAAGAGATGAGTGAGTAATTAGAATCACTAATAATAGTTTTAAAAAGGAAAAGAAAATAATGAAACTTTAAATTTTCATTCCATGAATAAATTTCAAATTCACCGGACCGTAAGCATATCAATAAAATGCGGAAAATATATTTGTAAGATTGCCGCTCTTGATATTTTGCAATACCTACCACTACTGAAGTCTATTGATTCTCTGAAAATTGTAAGAATATGCCACTATACTTCGTATTCAATACGGATTCAAGTCAGACAGCCGGAGGGTGTCTGTCTACAGATATAAGAAACACGGCACACTCTAAGTGCCTTTTTATGTTCTCTCTAAGCGTTTTCGCAGCAATATTTGCGTTTTGAATACAAACGCATCAACGTACACGCGAAATAAATATCTGTAATATTGCTCTTCGAATCATATTCTAATACAAACAATAATGAAATTCGTTTGTCACGTTATAGTTACAAACGTAAATATATTTGTACGTATGAATTGTTGCACTCATTGTAATGAGAGAATATTTTTCTTCTAACTTTGAGAACTAAGAACTAAGAACACATTATGTTAAATATTAGACATTAAATTAAGTTTTTTTTTTTAAATTAAGGCAACCGTTAAATCTGCAATATTATTAACCTCGAACAAAATAACCACCGACGTAGCGTACTTTTAACAAAGCATGGCTTCATGATTGTAATCTAACCAAAGCAACCGAAATCAAAAAGTGAATGCTCTCTCCAAAGCACGTACAAGCTTAAATTCATTTTTTTTTGCCCCTAACAGTCTCCCATCCACTTTTTAACATTGCTCGCAGTTGCTTAACTCAGTTGATGACTAATTGGATTAACACAAAGTTACAAGAGAACTAAAGTTAATTGTAAAAAATATCGTGTTTTAGTACTCAGACTCTGTAAAAAAAAGAACACGGTGTGAACATTTATAAAAAATCATCTCTCGTGAGTTTACAATTAACATTTAGTGCATGACAAGTTTTCTTTACAAATATTCTCTTTAATTGCATTTTCGTCATTACATTTTTCATAACCCCAATTAAATTAAGGGATAAAATCTGGATACATAAAGGAGGAGGCGTGACTGACCGGAATATAAAAAAGCTGAATTTTCACATGGACTTTCGTTATGCAGACAAGTATTTTTAGCTTTTAAGTTGCCTTATTTCCGTAACAGGATTGCTGCTATTTCCAAATTCATGCGACGGCGCGTAGAAGCGAGTTGTTGGTATTCGAACAATATTTATGTAAATTTAGAAAGCGGTTGATAAACCAGGAATAAGATTGCAAATTGTTAGGTATTTTTGACAAACTCTTAGTACCTAACAGAACTACGACACTTCAGGTTTTTTAAAACTTAATTAATGACTATAACTATAATAATATAAATTACTATATTCCTCGCTATACAGTTATATAACCGAAATGCCTCACAGT
>DWPA01000411.1:0-25688 GCA_018251375.1 Calpodes ethlius
TTTATTCGCTCATTTGTATGTCTCGCGTGTTCGTTATTCGTTTCAATTAAGATTACGAGTATCGTTTGCTGATGTAATTAATGTGCCGCATGATTACTATGGTAATCTGATTTTATTTGAAATATAATTTTATAAAAGTCTAGTAACACTCTTGTTTCGCTTCTAGAAATCTGTAAACCATATCTAATTTATTTTATAATCATAAGTGAAATCAGTGAATGCTGCAATCAAATAGATTAAGTTGTTTCTATGATTACCGGTAACAAAAACATATAACTGACAAAACATTAACAAATCATTGTTATCTCGAATGTTTACCATGAACAAACAATGTTTACAATTTTTCTATAACCTAAGAAAGACTTACCTTACCTGACCTTATGACAGATGCGGTGCGCTTCACCCCGGAGACCAGCTGCTGGCATTCGATGACCACGTGATCGACGGCAGCTCGTACACGGCTGAGGAGGTGATGTGCTACTTGGAAAACTGCGAGGCTGGCTTCACCCGGCTGCACGTGGCGCCGCGGCATGTACTGGCTCACGGTGGACGATTTACTCGGGGTAAGTATCATTATACAGCACCTACAATAGTAAACCATATCTTTCTTTCATATTTTTTCTCCTGTTTCTGCCGTCAGGCACCACGCTGATAATACGCCTCAGCCGCCGGAAGACCGAGTGGGTCATACGGGTGATGCTTTGCTCTCTTCATTCAAAGTTAAAATAGATTTCTGCGGCATATTCTTCTGGGCCGATATTGACGACAAAGCCGGTGGTAAAATGTAAGAACCATTATGTCCCCGACAAACTAGCGCTGAGTTATTTTTACCGACAAGCGTTAGTGTTATCGACAAGGGATGCGTTAAAAAATGGTTGTCTACATTAAAAAGTTATTTAAATTTTAATTTATTTACAATTTAATGCGACAATTAACGCATTAATTGGCGTGCTAAAGTGTTGGCCACATTCAATTGTAGTCATAGATGTAGCAGTGACATCAGAAATGTCTTTTAGGCAACTGCATACAGCTACTGCGTGGTAATCTACAAATTTAACAATTCTACATACATAAATACTTGAGTTAATTGTAAACATTCTTTATTTAAAATTACCGGCATCGAATATAAAATTACAAAATGCTTGACGTTAAATAAAAAAAAATACGCACAAATTTTTATCACTGATAATTCTGATTTTAAACATTGAGTTTAAATTTAATATCGATACTGAAATTAAAATTCAGATCTTACATATAACATGACACTGAATACATGAAACTGTAAAAATACGAAAAAAATAAAAACTTATTTCCATTTAAATTTGACTATGAATGCAAGGTTAGAATGAACCAATTTACAAACATTGCTTATATAATATATTAACCCGTGTAGCAAATACTTCCCACATCACGAATACGCTAATAGCTAGCGAGAGCGTACGTCATGTGATTACAGAGTGACTACTGAAACCTCCTCGGGCGAATAGCGCTACTTCAGCGAGTTTAGTGTGGTCCAAGGTATAACAGGTGATGGAATATCGCTTCCGTTGGTCTTGTACTGCTGAATGAAGCATCGACTGACATTTACTACTGGAATTAAATAGCCACTGTAAATCCATATTAGATATTTCCGAATTAGTTCATTAATCAGTATCTGAAGGCTCAGAGATGATTAGACCTCCCGTAATGTTTGGATAAATTTGACATGTTTATATATAGTATTTTTACTTTTGATAGCTAGTATAGAAATTGGGCAATAAGCTCATGCGAAATACATATTATTGTTTTGAAAGATTTGCAGCAAAAATACCGAGTATAATAGTGATCACATTCCAATTTTAAATTTCCATAACATAAAGTGAATAGTAGAAAATAATAATTGAAATCGCACGCTTATCCGTTTAACTTGGGACAGAGTTTTCTCTTAACGTACATATAAACACAGAACTTGGCTCATTTAAGTTAAAAGACTTCAGTTCTGCATACGGTAAATTCTGAAGAACTGTCTTACGAATACACGTAAGTGCTATTACATGATTTTAAACAGGTTCCATGGAACGTTATTAACTGAATAATTTATTTGCGGGTACCTTGTGTAGACATATGCCGCCTTGTACTGTGTGTGCACGCGTCTTTGTTCCTCTCTTTCGTACTCTCTCACCTTCTGTACGTCTGCGAATTTGCGGTCTTGCAGTCTTTTCATAGTGAATTTGTGGGCATAGATCTGGAGACTCTCTTAAATGAATTAACTATTCATTAGTAGATTAGTTATACTTTATTTCTAGTTCCAGTTTAGTTCGCATCCATCACAAACCCGGTACTTAGATTAAGTCTTCCCTTGCAATTGCAACGAAAACTGTATACTTTGGCCAAATGAGGATTAGCAGACTATACAATTATGTAAAATTGAAGACTGTAAAATGTTTGAAATATTTAAGGCGTGTTAAAATTGAATTCCGGATCGCCATTGCGGGTAATCGATGTTCAAGCACTATAGTCATATATGTACTCTATATAGAACTCGTACATTAGTATATCGTCATTTACTACATATAAATGTATTAATCAACTGTTCCTTTGTTACAGAAAATTCAATATCAGGCGCTTCAACGTTAAACGCGAAGAAACATAGACAAAGGAATTACAGACAGAGCTCCATGCCTAAGCTCGGTCTACAGGACGAATACGGTACGTATTTAAATCAAACACTATTCACGTAACACCGATAAAGAAATCACAATGAAGTCGAAAGTATCATTTTAATGATCCTATTACCGAGCTAGTGACACTGCCTGGGTTATTCCTGAGTGGACAGATATTTATGAGTTAGATAAATGTTTGTACTCGGATTGTGGGTGTTTATTACGACTTATTTGGTACATGTATGTGTGACTCAAATCAACAGAGGTCGTTCTAGAGTTGATATGAGTAATAGCGTTAGTTTCATTCCTTTATTGATTCAAGGCCTGACATTTGCCATGCTGAAATTCTTCTTAGAAAATGCACTAATTGTTGACAACCATGCTGTGATTGCCTTCAATTGTAGCAGTAGTTATGGATACCTACAGCTATAACGTGCGTAATTTTTTAAGCTTGCGGACCTGTATTTTGGCAATTCAAATAAATATATAGTCAAGGTATTTCTACACTAAAAGTTTTGTTTTTATTAAATAAGTTTGTTTAAATAAACATTTAATATTTAAAGTAATTGATGAAATGTAGGATATTCCTGGATCCCAGATTTTTTTTTTTATTACCAGGTTGTATTTGGTAGTTATTATAAAATTAATATCGTACTTAGTTCAATAATATAATTATCAAAAACTTTCATATAATTGTATATCTGTATCTAAATACACCAATGAGCGATAGATGACTGAAATAGATTTTAGATTAAAGTAAAATTTATGCAGAAGATAAATATAATTGGTTTTACTTTACAATCCTCCTTGGTGCAAAGAAAATTTTTAATTACTTAAACTGTAAGTGCTGCACGAAAAATTGATCAAACTCTAAGCGAGTTATATTGCGAGTGTTATAGAAAACCTTTCGTCGATAATTACTTGGAAACCTTTTAACTTAAAAGGGTTACAATGAATAAAGCCGAATTCAAAAAGCTTAAAAGTTCATCAATGAATCTCGTAGAAGAGCTTTCTGTGAAACGAATAGATATGCAAATAAATAAAAATAGATGGAAATAACTAAACTCGTTTAATTTAAAAGTCTTTTCAAAGGCTTTCGAGATAAGTAATTTGGCTTCCAAATAAAGGCATTTGAATATTGATGTAAACATCGAATGTTTTCGCCTCTAAAGTATGTTAGCTAAATCTTCCATTTGTGCTAGGCTTCGAGATTCAATAAACAATTTTTTTGCTATAACAGAATCGCTTCGCAGGCAATATTTGTTTAGGACTATTGTGTTCTCATTAATTCTCAGCCACCCTAGTTGGGTTCCGAACAATATTATATTTGAGAGATGTACCTATCCTAATAGAATGTTTTGGCAACAACCATTTGACTGTGTGAGTTACGAGTATTTCTCACGATGGAGCTGAACAGTACAAACTCTGACATCACAAAGTGACAGAGTGATTCAATGTAAACAATGATGTCCTCGTCTAAAAGTTTCGAATTAAAAATCTAGGGACTTTGGTTTTACTGGCCAAACCGTTTGATTTTAAAATTATGTGCATACTTTTAAATTCATTTCCAAACACCCTTGCTCATGGCGCACTCTGCTGAACAACAGAGAAAAACTGAATCGAGTCCCTGATATTTAAGGTACTTAACGCCCAGTTTAGTCTCTGGAAGGTCTGGTAGAATTATTTTTCAATCTAAGTACCGCCTTCTTCTGTTTTAGAAAGACAATTACCAGGAAAATTTAATTATTTGTAACGAACGACTTTAAAAATAAGAACTCTGGTGACTACTAAAAAGGCCTGTGTAGTCTGTGTGGCAGTTTTCTCACTTTTAATTGTACATATATATATTTCTTAGTAAAAATATATACAACGTTGGCGCTGGAGAATATCCTTTGTTATATGTACGGTATTGTAATTGTAATTTGGAAATTCAATCTAATCATCTTGAAGGGTCACAATATCTTATATCTAAATTTGAATTGGCTTCTTTGGTTTCTTCATATCATAAGATGTCTTTGTAAGTTGATTTAAGTATTAAATAGTTCTGTGAAGATAAATTTTGGTGAATTACCTTAATTACAAATCGTATTTAATTGAAATTGGTACAGATAGCCAACAAAATTACATGAACATGGCGGTGTGCCGCACGGAGTCACTAAACATCCAGCTGGAAGTGGGTCCTGGTCAGAGCAGCGGGCTCGCCGTACACGAGGAGAACGGCACCCTGGTCATCTCACACCTCGCCACGCAGTCCCCGGCTTACCGGTAACTACATTTTTATCAATATCACTCACATCTTCCAAAATACATTCATTGTGTAAACTTTTGAAGAGTCAAGTAATCCTGACGTTAGAAACACTTCTGTGCAATTAATGTGGTGTACATATGATTTATTTGTGTGCGGGAAGAAGGTGCTACATAATAGACTAATACTAACTTAATAACAATGGATATCCAAATTAACTAATGACATTTCATTTTGTGAAATATGTATAAGCCATCCCGGACGTTTAAGAAACCCTTAATACCCGATGACCCCCTCAAGGGCTTCAAGTCTAATATCTAAGAATATCAAACGGGACTCATTTACCCAACTTTCATAATAATCAAAGTAATAATATAAATTTTAATAAACCCTTTGACGGGCCCTTCAAAATTTCAACCGCACTCAAAGTTCTTTGACTCGGTCCTTCACTTGTGATTGAGGGAAACCATAACTAAACTAATGCAAGCTATCGATTGTGCCAAAGATTTCAAAGACTTATTTTTCTTCATTAAGATCATTTTTTTCAGATCCGGCTGTCTCCAAATCCGAGATCGAGTGATGTCCATCAACGGTCACGAAAACCTTACCACAGATGTTGCTAATGAAATCTTGCAACGGAGAAACGATTCTCACAACCTAAAATACTTAACACTGAATATAGAGTTTAGTATGCCCAATACGATAGAAGCGTCTAGTGGAGTATTCAATGTGAAGTTGGCCAAAAGTACAGCTGGACTGGGCGTTACCATTACAGGTAATTATACTGGTGTATTTAAAGTTACAGCTGTAAATAAGACATATTTTATCATTAATAATTAAAATATAATTTAAAATAACCGTGTTTGTGGGAATGTTATTATGATATAACATTACAAAATATCCAAATATTCAATTAAATTAAATAAACTTTTCGATGGTGACTAAACAATAACAGTAGAGAATATTTATAATTATGCAATAAACAACATAATGTACTTTAAAAAGCTATTTTATTATTTGAAGTGTTATCATTATTAAAATGTTCATCATGCGGAGAGCGTGCAGAATTTCCTGGATAAAAGAAGTTGACGGTCCTAGTCTTGCTGGATGTGACCCTGCCTGCGGAGCTAGAGGTCCTGGGTTCGATTCCCAGTCGGGGCAGATATTTATATGACAGTTAAATGTTTGTTAATGTTAATGACGCGTTATTTGTGTCGTCCATGCGATCCGCGACACAGGGAATCCTACTCCTAATCCTACCAGGGGTATGAGTGTGTTAGCGTTTATTTATTATTGTTTATATTTTTTCCATGAACTAGGTTGCAAACAAAAGCTCCTTAGCAACGAGGAGCCGATGGTGATCTCGGACATCAAGCCCGGCTCCGTGGCCCACCGCAGCGGCGCCCTGTTCCCCGGGGATCAGCTGCTGGCTATCAACGGACAGCCGCTACATAACTTATCATTGGTACGTTATCATTATCCAATCATTTAGTTATAACGCTTGCTCAACGAAAATTATTAAACTTTAAACTGTAGTTATTAATTTTTAAAACAATTTATTAAACTTGCTGTTTGTTAATTTCTCAATGACAAAAAGTCTAATTTTGCTATCTGTATTAGAACTACGTATCTATTATGCTGCGAAGTTGATATTGTATCTATTGATTTATTTCCTACGATCAATAGTGACCAAATACTGTACTCAGAGTTGGCTCCAGAGACCGTAACTCCTCAATACTAAACAGTTACTATTTTATACGGTATAAAAGCGGTAATTTTTTTAAACTATAAATTTATTAACGTTATAGGTCAAGCCGAGAATATTTGTAGTTTTATATCAATATATATTTATACCACAAAATTTGACTTAAATTTACTCGACATTGATAACCTTCACCTTAATACATTACTATACATTAAGAATACTTAGGTGAAGTACACGCCGTACAACCGCGCCAGTTAAGCTCCTTTAAGTTTTCTCTTGAGTGCTTCCCTGTTGAAGTAAACTCTGAACCCCTTGAACTCTTAATTATCAATTTTCCAAAGAACAAAACCATTTAATTACAACTTAACTGATATAAAAATTAGAAACGCTATATTTATTTATATATATTGGCATTTTGATATTAAATTCTTCATTGTGATCATTGTTTATCATAAATTAAGATCAATTGTCTATGAGAAATTTGATATTATTCCATATGAAAATGAAGTACATTTTCATTAACATAATAATTTACTAGTCAACACTGAACTTATGAACAAAGCATTAAATTTTTCATTCTCATACAGGATACAGCATTCAACATACTCCAGAACTCCTCAGATGATATAATAACACTAAAAATAAGGAAACGCGAACATGCAGAAGATTGGACGAGTACCAAATCCAACGCCAAACTGTCCTTGCAGAGCTTTAGCAACATAGAAATAAAGGCAGTTGTCCACAGCGGGGAAGACTCTGGACATCACACAGATAGTCCGAACAATAGTGCTAAGGAGAGTGAGAGAAGTCACGGCAGCACAGACAGTGGGAACACGGCTGTATTTGTGGTGGAGCTTATCAGACCAGAGAACGGTCCTTTAGGACTAACCATAGCGGGGAGTGAAGATGTCACGCAACCAATACTCCTGAGTGGACTTGTCGAAGGTAAATAAGGAAAGACATTATTTACATAGTAATTCAAGGATCGTTCCTTCGGTTTACTAAAAAATCATAGCTAACGTTCTCAAAATGTTTTCTAGGTGGCTTGGCTGAGAAATCGGCGAAACTAGCTATAGGGGATGAACTACTGAGCATTAATGGTGAAAGTGTCCTAAATAAGCCCCTATCGGAAGCGATAAAACTGTTGCAGCAGAGCGGGCAGAGGGTGCAGTTGCAACTCTGCAGAAAAATCACCGGTGAGCTACCGACTACCGTTGCATGTTATTTTAAAGATTCGCCCGAACCATTTGGGCTCATTTCCAAAACGGGCCGAATGAATAAGGAATGACATAACAAGATAAACGTCTAGCTTTACGACTATTGCGATAGCTTTTTTGGCTTTATGCATATTTTTATATTTCTTAGTTACGTTAAAATTCACTTGAAATGTAAAATTTTGAAATACGATTTTTAAAAATATACGTCTTAATCCATTATTACGTTTCGTTTCGAATCCATTTATATTGGAATGGAGTTAGCAAGTTGACGCAATGACAAATTATATTTCGAAAGCAGTTTAAATTTTGAAAACATTAGCGTCATCGACGTAAATAATTTAGTTTTGAATACAAAGGATTTTATACCAGCTTTCGATACTCGCGGGACCAGTGTACACTGTCAAAGCCACGCTGGCGCACGGCCAAATGATACTTAACGCTCTTATCCGACACTTTTCGCTTTTCCGTGACAGGCCTTTCAAACTACAAAATCAATTGGCTTAAAAGTTTTTTCGAGTTAAATGATGGTCCAGGATAAAGGAGACGTTATAAACGAAATAATATATAAAGAAATATCAATCTCAAATAGTTTCTTACGCTTTGAAGACCTCTATGTCTAGTAAAAGTTTAGGACAAATTGCGTCGTGACGCGAGCTGAAACTTCCAATTTGATAGGATACTTATTTTAAGAGCCAGAAACTTGAATAATGTTCTTTGTAAATCTTTCCAATCATTTTAAAGGTTTCATTTAAAATAACCAAACAATAATTAGTTCATGCTTCATACTTTCTGCTTGATTAAAACGAAATTTGATATTATTATTCTTTGACCTCATTCCTCATAGATCTCTATCAGAACGTTGAACATTTAATATTCACAGTATCTATACATCCTTGAGTCTAAGTTAATCTTCTGATTATGGCGCATTCAGCTGTTTACAGTTGATGGTTGTGGGTTTCTGCACATTGATAATCAAGACTAGTGATCTTCGAGCACCTGAACCAATTTAATCAAGCGTAGCTAGGAACTCTCCCAATTATGTTATCTTTCAAACAAGAAAGTATTAAAAACAATTTATCCGTTACTCGATTTGTATCGAGCGATAAAGCTCACAATCATTATATGTATTCATATTATACAGGATCTATAGATTGTCCAGAATCAAGTGCAAGAGATTCCAGTCATTCCACGTCAAGTCCTGGGTTATCGAACGATAGTGCGGTTGAATCCTGGGATCAGAACACACCTGTACGGACGAGTGCTAATTGTGGTGAGAATAACATTTATTATGAAATTACTAACAAATATGGAATAGCAAATATTTTCGTGAAACGAATTCTTATTAACGCTAATAATTACTTTAGTGTCACCGCTATATTTTTAGCAGGATTTATTGAAATCTCTATTAAGAAGCATAAAATGAAAGTCGTATCATATCACAGGATCAAAGAAACTAATGGCCTTCATCTAAGGCACGAGATTGACAAAAAACAGTATTATTCTGTGATCTTGTTTTCTCTAACCTCATTTTAGTAAACCTTACCAAATCTAAGGTGCCATTGTACGTAACAATTCCATGAATAAGTTACGACCCAGTCTACCTCTATTTTTTTTCGACAAATATATTGTTTTCTTTAACGGCTAAAGCTTTAATACAAAAGAGAAACCCATGTAAAGTGGCAAATCAATTTCTAGGGCGATCATTCTTGGGGAGTGTTTTATTAGCTCGATTTGTTAAGTCGATATTTATTCATACGGTTTCAGGTAACTCCGATGTGATAGAGTACGCCGTGCCCGACAAGAGTCGGATGGATAAGCAGCCATACTCACCGACGGACGAGGACAAACTCATGGCCTCGAACTTCAGCTCGGCGGCGCCCTACAGCATCAACGACCTGCCGCTCCCTAATTATTCCCTAAACAATTCCTTGAAAACTTTCCACTACGAGAATACCTGCATCATCCCGGAGAATACTTTAAAGAATAAACAAAATATAACGCGAGAGGACGACGTCCAGCAGATAGAGATCCTGACGAACACCATGAAGGACTGTCAGCTACATAACATGGAGAAGTCGACGTGCAAGTGCGACTACGTCCAGATGGGCCCGTACGGGATCGTCTCCCCCATGGGTAGGCGGCCGGCCTGGGACAGCGACTACCTGAACAACGGGATCTACACGGTAACCACTCCGCAGAAGTCCCCCCACAAGCCGGGACTGCCCGGAACCAGTTTCCAGTTCGCGACGAGTCCCATTTATGAAAATGATGTGCCAAGTACGTAAAACGTTTTATCTCTTATACTTACTTAAAAATACGGTTATTGTATATATGTATATTTGATTTTCAGTAGTATTCATAGTATGTTAATTTTATTATTTTCTTTCATAATATTCTAATCATCATCGTCATTATTATTATTTTATCATAGTCGTATTAGTAATGCCTGGAAGTGACTTACCATCTTCCCGTTTAGCGGCTAGTAATGTTGATAAGTGACTCAATAACCAAAACGCATATCTAACAATATCGGACGCAGAGATTCAATATTATTTTCGAATTAAATTAAATGTATATAGTACGAATTTAAATTTATGTTGTTTACTCAAATATATTTACAGGTAGTCTATTCTTCACTTTAAGTTCTGAAAAAACTGCTGCATAGCATCAAGATAACCTGTTATTCTAGAAAATATTGAATTACCTAGTCGTACATCTACTGTCCCTACACAATACAAGAGATAAATGGAAAACCTTTCGTCCCAGGTCTGTACGGGAGCGAGACGCTGTCCCCCGCTCGCGGCTCCGTCCACCACGTCATCCTCTACAAAGACGCCATTTACGATGACTACGGGTTTTCGGTGTCCGACGGATTATACGAGCGGGGCGTCTACATCAACCGGATTAGGAAGGGCGGACCGGCCGACATCGTGGGGCTGCTGCGACCCTTCGACAGGATCCTCCAGGTCCGCTTCATCGGATTATGGTCGATCCGATTATATCTGGATACTTTCGAATATAGCCGGATAATGGTGGCTTGAACTACATAGAATTACAGTTTTTGCAAATATTCATTTTCGAATAGAAAATAATTCGATTATAGAATTAAAGACTAGGTCAATTTCTCCAATTTAAACAAATCTATGTACGTAATTTATTGAATGGGGTGTTTTCTATATTTCTTATTTTCTATCACCCGATATGGGTAACAGATGACCATTGCATTTACCTTTCTGTATCCTAAGATACATATACCCTGGATTAGGATATAAAACATAAGTAACATACACGGCCAGAGAATAAACCATTACCTGTCAAATAAGCAGATGTCCCGGTAGATATATAGATATTCGAACCGCAGACCCTTTGATTCGCAAGCAGGATCATTACCGACTACATTATGGAGTCCGCATAAGTGCTTAACTGTAACTACATTAATTTTATACATTATAAAGCAATTATTAATGTTTACTACTAAGTGTACCTAGTAATAACTTTTTAATTATAGCTGACGACAGAATTTACTTACGAGTTTATAGTTACTTGTTTCGTAAAGCTCATTTTTATTCTTCAATTGTTCGTTATTATCAACCCTTGTATAATAACGTAATAAGATGTAAAATTCAACCTTTATAATGTATGTATGGTCGTGGTCGTATAGGTGAACGGTACCCGGACGGTGGACTACGACTGCTGCCTGACGGTGCCGCTCATCGCGTCCGCCGGCGACCGCTTGGAGATCGTCGTGCAAAGGAACGCCACCTCGCGGGTTAGTCACACACATCGCACTCATACACACATCTCACTTCGAGAGGCCACGGTCGTTAAAATCATTCCCGTACCGTCAAATGTTTTTGCATCATCCTTCATAACTACTAAGGGCTGCTTTGCATGTGCTGGTAACCCCATTAGATTATAATGAGGACGTCTACTAAACATAAGTGTACTAAGGTACTTTACGCTTTACCATCTTACATTATATCTGGACTTAAATTTATTTAAAGAAAAATCAAAATATAGCAATGTATTATATTATAGTGTCGTTCAAAATTAAATAAATTATTATCCTGAGATTCGCTTAACATTGACTTAACTACTTTTGTACTGTCCGCACTTTGAACACATTGGAGTCAAAATAAATATTTGCGTGAAAAATTATATAGGTATCCATGAAAATTTGTTTGTTTTCTGTTTAAATTGGTAAAAAAAGCCAAAACCCAAATAAGTTACATAATATATGCAATATGAGAGCGAAGCGGTACAGAGCCGGGGAGGTTAAACCTTTTCACGTGCGAGCGACTCTAACGAATTTCCCCCGTCTGTTATATTGACAAGCGTTCCCGATAGAGGGGGCTGTTAGATGGCATTATCGTTTCTTTTGATATGTTGAACGCACCTGAATAATGTATTTTTTAAGACACATGTCGACGAAAATTGGAATTCCATAAGCAATTTTCTGGAGCTGAGGTTTTATTTTATTAAGCACAAAAAATCTCGTAGGTACCCGTAGGAATTTCGTAATATGTGTAAATAAGATAAATGTAATACCTTCCTATCATATGCCAATTTTATATATTTCAACTAGTCATTTGTTTATAGATTAGCAGTATTCATGAATGATGGTAAAATACCAAAAAAATCATTGTACTGGCGCAAAACCTCTATTTGACTCCTTCTGTTCGAACACTTCTCGCCTATCCCCGACCTGACGTAATATTTTGTTGCAGGACCTCAAGAACCAGAGACACGAGGACAGCTCGAGCCCCAGCGAGAGTAGTATCGTGACAAAGACCATATAGTGCATAACCCGACTCTAGTGCAGTTGACAAAGACACTACTTACCCTTAGTTATTCAAATATAGCTCCGACAGAGCTCGCTCTTAATGAAATAAATACTGTAAAGTAAGTATAAATTATACATGAATTTAATACTAGTACTAGATAAGTGTAACTTACGAATGATATAAATTATTCTAGTAAATTAAATTGTTAACTAAATTTAAAATTTGTACGTAACAGAATTCACTTGTCTTTAATTTGATGTTTTGAGTTACTTAATTCGTTTTATAGTTCGATCTTTATTTCGTGTAAACGTTTCGGAGATTTTAGAATTGTAATGAAAAATTGAGGTTAGCATTCAATGCTTTGTATAGTGTGTTAACATATATTTAAATTCTATTAATAATATTGTGATGCATATGATACAGTTAAAAAAGATAATATGAAAATAATTATTTGCTAGGTAAACGAATCCTTATTGCGTAAACTTGTAAGAACTTGAATTTTGTAATAAATTAATAGAAATTAAATTGAATAAAGGTAAGCCGCAAGCTAATGAAAATATATATTTAAATAGATAAGGTAGAATTTAAAATTCATATTTACGTCATTACCAAAGATAATAGCGACTAAATTATAAAAGTTTTCAACTATGTATTCATAGTGTTTACTACTGTAGAGAAGTAATAAGTGTTCCCTTTTGGGATTTAATCGTTAATATGCTTAAAACATACATTTCAGGAATTTTCTGTCTGGCTAGGGAATAACGAGTAGAAAAATTTACAAAATATTAATCAAAGTGTAAAACTGTTTCTCTAATGCTATCGTGATAAGACCTGATCTTTCCTGATGTTACGAAGGTAATTTTAACCTTATTAATCTGTCGTGACTCGTGTATTTTTTAACGTCATCATTGAACCTCTGTATATACGTAGTTACGTGAAATAAATCCGGATCATAATGAGAATCATCAAATAACGTAATCTTAGTCAACGTACTTTTGGCCATAAATAATTTTTACGTCCAATTATTGTGTGTCCTTTTTATCTGCCTTTGGTATCATATAAAGCGATGGATGTGTGCAGGTTGCAATAAATCCACCGAAAATTGTAACCGCGGAAAATATTGCGATGCATTTTTTCCATTTCTTATCACAACTCCTAATAGATAGTTTCCTTCAATAGTGTCACAAGAAGTGCCTAGTAAGTTGCATCGTCTATAACGCGATGTGTATTGTGTCGGCGGGAGTATTTCTCAGCACACAATATAGCAGCATTGTTACTTTGTAAATTAGGAGCGGCAGATACCGACGACTCCATTGTGGTTTGGATAACGGCCAAGCGATATCTTTCGTTCGAAAATATTACGTATCGGAATTTGTTACCGATATTTATAAAAACCGTTCGGGGAATATCGACAACCGCACTATATTAATGTGTGCATGTGTGTATTAACACTTGAATGTTTTTTATTTTACTGTTGATGTTCTGAGGGCGACATTCCACTGGATTCAGCTCAACTTAGATTTTCTTTCGTATTCAATCGGCCTAATCGGTTTGGTATGCCAAAAGTAAGTTATTGTAATTGCTTGTCCTGAAACTTTCGTTGAGTTGAGTGACGTTGCGCGAACGGGCGACGCTAACTTAAATATTACAATTTTTAATAATAGCAGACGTAAAATTATGAATAGGAATACTATACCATTATCCATTATACGAGTAGTGCCGCTGAAGCACGTGTTCGGCGATACTCAATGAGTGTACATACGTGATCATTCTCGTACATGTAGTTATCGTTGTTGACACCAGACTGATAGCAAATGTAATAGATAATTAGATAATTGTGTACTTAGAATAAATATAGGTAATATTAGGTGAACATCGACATTGCATCGTTAGCACCCAGTCTCACTGTAACGCTTTCTGTCACTAGAGTTCGGTTCCGCGGATAGTTCGGACGATTTCCTTCTAGAATTTTTAATGGCGTAAGTTAAGGTAATGTTTTTTACTTGTCATAAATGGTATAAGTTGTTGTAGCTATAGAAGTTATAGAGGGGGAGGTTGAGCCAAGTCGACGTGTAAAGTTTTTAATGTTGCAATGTTCTATTCATTTTCCAATTTGTAGCATCGTTATGTATCTATGTATGTATTTATATCCAGAATTAAATCAAATCAAAGTAAAAATACGGAAACTATAAAACAACTTCAGTATTCAAAGTTTTCTATTACTTTGAGTTTTAATGTAAGAGAAATAGCAAAATATTTCGTTACCTATTGACACATTTCTTCTCTTTGCTAAAACTAATTATTATTAATGAAGTTAGTTAGACTTTGACTTATCTAACGTTTAAAAATTAAGAAACTTTAATTAAAAAAGTAAATAAATAAAATGAACCAACCAAAATACATCCAAAGAAAAATGAATATGCCATAAATGTTGCCGGTACAAAACTAATTTATCTTTGTGACTGTATTATGCAATAAATTTTCGGAGCGTCACGAGAGCAAAGATATTTGTGGAAAAAGATAACAATAATTTTGTGTTTAATTTCATAGCAATTTACAATTTCCACACGATATTAAGGTTCGTAGCCAGTTTTTAATTGGAATCTAGATTTACTTAAAATGTGATCGCTATGTACAATTAACAGCGGAAACTCGTTTGGACATCGCATCAATCTTTATGACGTCACATAAAATAACCAAATAGAATATTTGACTTTATTACATCACATTAAACATTACTAACTCGAAGGCCAAAATAAATATAGGTACGTGATGAATTATAATCTCCTCCCTTTTTGAAGTGGGTTAAATATTCGTCTATACCCATCTTCACATAGGTGTCAAGAGAATTTCGTTGAAGAAAAATACTTCCATTATGAAATTATTATATCTTTCGTGTCAAGTGATTATGAGAATCCGTTCAACCAAATGTTTACTTGCCAAAGAATTAACTCAAAATACTTACGTATATGATCATTATCGAAGCCGAACTTTTGTTCCAAATAACGTGTAGATAGTACTTAATTATTTTACAATTTTATTTTTGTACTTTAAACGTTAAGAATTATTTATATTATTGTCAATTAATTGTAACTAATTGAATAGAGGGAGCATAGCTACAGTCGACTTAAATAAATGATATGCGTGATTGATGTGTTGGTTTTTATTTGGTTCTGTGGAGCTGCTTCATAAAGTTAGTAAGTAGTACTAGCGCGTCGTGACAGACGTAAACCAGGATGACTTATGCTTCTGACTTAAATATCATCTTAATATAGTCCACCATTGCAGCACCCGCACGTTTCCTTGTATCCCATGTAATTAAGGAAGAGCTGAAAAAAATATAACGCACAAGGTACTTAACGTACTCTAATGTTAGTGGCCAGACCAGTTGTTGGAAGGTTTTATCCCGACCGGATGCTTCAAATATTGCTAATGACTCTTACGAACGAGATCGACGACTTTTTGTGTCCTACGAAACACGGAAGCGTTCAAGAAAATTTACCACTAGAAGTCACCCATATAACCACCGGCCACGCTCGCTGATGTTTATGTTTTTTTCACGCTAGTTGCCAGGATATGAACGGAGATGGTCGTTTTTATAGAAAACTTTACAACGTAAATAGCCCTAAATAAATTCATTGTCCCACACTAGGATTCACTTCGTCTTCGGTGCCTTGGACAGTAAAAAACACAAGAACACACCCAAACTGATGACAGAAATTTAATCTCATTATTTTAATTTCTACCTCGCTGGGAATCGAACCCAAGATACATTGAGTGGTAAACCAGTATGGTACATTGCGCCTCACCGGTCATAAGAAATCGTGTCAATCATAAACAATTTATTTCCAAAGATAATGTCCATTTACAGACCACTCGACTTCACCAAAAACTTAGTTAACTATGAAAAATTTTTGTAAAGGGAAAATGTTTGTTTGGTTTCAAAGAGATGTTTCGAACTCGTACGTGGTCGATTATCTAGTTAATTTCGCTTAGCAGAGGAACCTGATGCAGTGGTGCAGGAGAACAAATTTTAAAATTAAGTAATATTTTATATCGGTACTCACAGTTTGTACATTTAATTAAAACTTTCGTCTACGAATTTATATTGAGCTAGCAAGCCTGCCCTCGCTTTGTTTCGGGAAATATAGTCCTTCAATGTACCTAGAGAACGGTATCTACCTCCACTTGAAACAACCAGATTGGATATCAGAACCGCTTTGCTGTGAAAGGATGTCACACAACATTGTTGCTATTTTTTTGTCTCAGGTGGCAGGTAGGCTTTCGCTATCGTAGCATATCGATATCTCCAATGATTTATTTATCTGATCCTTAGGTTTCAGGAAATACGTTGCATTCAAATAACGTCCTTAATTTACTACTTCATATTTAATAAAGACATAATGTGGTCTACATTCAAAAATAAACCACACAAGTGTAATTCCGGCTTTGCAGGATACAAAAGCGGTTACTCCAATCCCCAGTTTGCTCTCAGTAAAATAAAAATCTAACTTTAGCGGAGGAACTATCCTAATATCCATTAAAAGGTCCAACGAGCGGTTTCGCGAGTGCAAGGGAAACTTTTTCGCCCGTTCAGATAACGAGTTGCCGAAACTTACCGCAGCGGCATCGGCGGGCCAGTTACGAACTCGTTGCTATGATGCCGGAATAATGGTTGCGATGTGAACTGTGCTTAACGTACCCCGTCGGGATTCTGTGCATTCCACATAAATTGCCCTTGTATAATTTCGTGTTTATCTAACAAATTTTCTCTTATAATTTGGTAAATAACCCATAGCCGAAGCACGGGAACGTGTACCAATTAATATAGACCTACACTAATTTGAAAGAATAGCAGGTCTTGAGCACTTTGAATCCAGCCGATGTCTTATATCTTATCTAGGACGTCAATAATAGCAGGATTTTGCATACTCTGTCTGCTGAAGTGTTCGTTATTCAATAAACATTCGTCCTCAACAACGGCGACGAAATAAATTAATTCTATTTTTAGAATTTAATTTCACAGAAGAGTACCTAGATTGAATCAATTGAAAACGCTTTTGTGAGGAGCATCATGAGGAAAACAAAAGACAACAGATACGATATTCAATCAAATATTTTAACAAAATGTCGAACTAATTCCAAAAATATTGACTCAATAATAATAACTGCATTTGGATCATTACAATTTTGGTGTACTCAAAAGACTGTAGTGACTTGGCTATATGACTCATCGCCACAGTGTTAGTTCATGATATTTTTTAGGTTAGACATTAATATATATCACATATTACGTTATATAAGTAAATTATTTTTAAATGCTTCGTACACGCAAAGAAAATGTATAAAACAATAAATTAGAGAATTACATTTTTTCATTTTTTCGAGGCCGGTGCAATTGTAAGTATATTCGGCTGGCAGTAACCTCCAAAAATATTGTAAGTATTTTTTTATTTATTTTACGTATTAGGTTCGACTGTTTATTAAAAGTTTTTTTATTTTATACTTGCATTTTTTCAATCAATAAAAGCGTAAATAACATGTTCATAATGCCTTTGATTACGTCCACGGTTGTCAGTTACCACTTTACACTACGGAGACCATTCATTCCTTTTGCACCTATTTTTACAAAAATATAAGGAAAAAGCTAGGCACACATTATCAGTTGGTTTTCGGACATTGCAACCATGACACATTTACATTTTAGAAACTCCTAATTTAAGACGAAATATAATTAGCCAGGTAGACAAAAAACAGAGTAGTGGGTACATTATGACAGCGGGTACATTTTAAGAAAAGTCTAATTCTGTGTAGTGGTCACCAATGGGTTAATTCCTCTCAAAGACACTAACACGAAGAAGTCTTTACGATAAAAGCAGCTCAGATACGTTACACACCCATTCTTATTTATGTGACGCGTGACGCGCATAACAATCCTTAAGATTTGGTCCTACGTGACAATAATTCAAAACATATTTTTTATCTGAATACAGTCAATCTCTGTAACTTCGTTTTTCCGTCATTCGCTTAGCGTTACACGTTGTATCTATGTTTACGCTCATGTTAGCGTGGCCTGTGCTAGCTATAAATCAAAATGTTTGACTCTCACCTCAGACGCTCAACACTTGGACTGTACCGAGTAATTACTTAACTTTATTTTATTTTATACAAAATATATAGAATAACATAGCACATTGTAACGGACGTGACGAGAAGAAACTTTTAATTACCTATATATAGTTAGTCAAGTTTATGTTTAATTTTTTATGCAAATAGCCGATAAATTCGCAGAAGAACCTTTAAGGTATACGAGATGTTGCCCGCGGCTTCGCAAGCGTTCAGAAAATAACAGCAATAAAATAGTTGTCAATTGCATTATATGATTTTTTACCAAGAAACGTATTGTTAAAAACTTCCTTTAATTTAGTTGAGATATACATTTCATAGGATCTTTCCACAGAAATGAGATTTTTATCCGCGGTTAAAAGTAGCCTATATTACTAGTCGTACTTCCAACTATCTCCAAATCAAAAATCATACGTTGCGCTATGAAAGAAGGACAAACAAACGAACTTTCGCATTTATAATATGAGTATGGATAGTCGAGAGCCCTTACATATAAGTAATATCAAACACATCAATACCATCGCGGCGTGTTGTCGAGATTATATTGAATGGCCCATGCCCCAGTGATTTCCGATATTAAGGACTGTTTACCTACTATTCTTTCGTTGTTCAACAAAAAGGTGTAACGCGAATATGTGTGCCCTTTAAATTCGAAGAAACGACTTGATTTAAATGTTTTAAGACATTTCTAACGTCTTTTAAATTATGAAAAATATCTTGCAAACAATAACAGAACAAAATGTTAAAAGCGATGGCGAAGTTGACTCCAGACTAATAAATTAGGCGGAACCTGCTGCCGGATATTCCCTTCTTGTGTATCGGCACCGTGGCCCGTGACGAGAATGACTAACAACAAGATTAATTTACTACACTCCCGCTACGTGACAATAATCCATTGCTGAGATTCGCTGCAATCATTTTATATCCCACTGCTGGACCGGTTTCTAGCACCACAAAACTCACTGACAATTATATTTATTGACGAGTTCAGTCGATGACAAAATAAGTGATGGAGTACAAGGTGGTATAATGGTACAAGAACATAGTGCAAGGTTTATTTTGTTAAAGTGCCTTCGTGACTCGTAGGGTACAGAAGATACCGATGGTTAGGGACAGATAACATATAACTTTAAGATTTAAGTCCTGGACATGATCTAAAATGTATCGTTGGTGATCACACTAACCTTCAATCATATACCTCGGTGAGATAAAGTTGGGTTGAGGCTAATTAGAACCGATCAATTAATTAACTTGCAATACGAGCAGTAATAGCCTAATGATTCGAACGTTGGTCACTTATAATTTTCAAATATTATCCGCGTATTACAAGTTTATTATCACGTGCTTTGGTTAGGGAAAACATCGTTGGGAAACCTGTTCACCTGAGTGTTTTCCATAGTATTCTTAAAGGTGTGTAAATTCTGCCAAAACGCATACATCGGCGTGGTGGACTATGGCCTTTACCCTTTGACTGTGAGAGGAGAGCCAAGCCCAGCAGCGAAACAGTTATAAGTTATGATAACCACATGTGAACTGCTAGTCTGTTGTTTATCTTATGGTCCAGGCGGAATATCCTATCGTTATGTTTTGGGCAGAGTAAATATAGTCTGCGCTTGCAATGTTTGATTTGATCAGTCCTATTCAATATTCATCACATAGGCTCCTCGATAGATACAAAGGGAGGCTGCGGCTTCAGTGCAACGGATGTTGGCACGCAGGTATACAGAATCCGACTGAATTAAGGTCGATAACCTCTATTCATAACCAATTGTGAATGATGAATTCGAATGCAACTTGGCCAGATAAGTTTGTTTACGATATCCTCCCTAATGGAATATTTCCGATCTTAAATATCCAGATGGTGAGTAAGTATTCTTAGAGTAATTAGTAATTTAGATAATATTGCAATATTAGGTGACAAACCGTATTTCAATAATAGATGACATTCCGTGATCGTACATACTAAATGGCAACCCGTATTTCTATATAAGATGAATTTCCGTAATGTCATCTAATATATAAAGAAAGAAATACGGTTTGTCATCTAATATTGCAAATATAATCTATATTCTATTATAATATTGCATATCTATATTAGATGACATTGCAATACTATAATAGAATATTGAAATGTATTTGTACATACTAGATGACATTCCGGAAATTCATCTAATACAGAAATACGGTTTGTCATCTTATATAGAAATACGGCTTGTCATATACAAATACGGTTTGTCATCTTATATTGAAATACGATTTGTTATCTAATATGTACAAATACGGAATGTCATCTAATATTGAAATTTGTTTTGTTAGTCATCTGGTATGTACAAATACGGTTTTTTATCTAATATAGAAATACGGTTTTGAATGATTGACTAGTCCAACTGAAAAGGGAATTTAATTCGTTATTTTTAGTCCAAAATGCCATAATGAATTTATAAATCTGGTATTGTTTACTAAACACAAATCGACACAGCTTAAACAAAATATAGCCTTAGTCTCAATAACCTCACGTAAGCCCTTTGTTGTACGAAGTAACTCGGATAAGCCAAATAAGACTTATTAAGTCGGACGAGTACGTGCGCCGCATACTCAATAAGCAATATGCTCGGGGTATTGCAAATGATGTTGCAAAATATGAGAGTTTGTTGTATCAAATTAAATATAAATCTCAATACTAACCTTGTTGTCGACAACAGCAAGACAATTATAAATGGAAGTTGAATTCATTTCAGGAAAATGAAAAAATACCCAGGTAATTGATATCTAGTTTTGTAGTAGCATAATTGTAAGATCATTGTACTTCACATACGCAATACTCAATAGCAGCATTACGGCACGCTACCTGCATTATATTTTATATAAATCAGTATGAAATAAAATCTTGTGCACATCATTTGTGTGTTCCTTCATGCTCACACTAAACCTCATCAAATCTGGTCACACCTGATCACGCACACGCAATATTTTGGTGACCAGTTTCTTTGAATGACCTGAAGACACCTCTTACAAATCTATACCAATATTATAAATGCGAATGTGTGTTCATTTGTTTCTTTGTTTCTCCTTCTTTCACGGCGCAACGGAGAGTCGCTATGGTATGATTTCTGGTTTGGAGATAGTTGAGAGGACGACGAGTACTGCAGGCTACTTTTTACCGCAAAGTATAATCTCATTTTATAGAAAGATTCATAACAATGTATATTTCAGTTAAATTAAAGGAAGTTTTTAACGACAAAGCGTTGTCAGGCAACGATTGCTAGAAAGAAATTGTTGTCTGTTCTTTTACACACGCGGGAGGAACCGCAGGCAACATCTAGTAATATTTATATATCTTCATTATAATCATTAATTTCATTCATACATTATAATCTTTGTGTTAAAGACTCTCAGTGGGCTTAGTAACTTGATGCTAACTATGCTAAATAAAATACTTGACACAAAATACATACAAAACACAAAACACACACAAATACATTATACATATGTGTTACTAATTTATCAGTTGAATGTTAATTTAAACGCTATTTACGCGATACACAATGTCCCTCTATTTTGTGGTACCGTAAAGAAATTGCCAACCGCACGCATGACTTCATTTTCCTTGCGAAAAATTTGACAGATCTCCCCTTTTTCACCATTACCACAGATTAGAACAAAGTTTATTCGGCGCACACATATTTATTGAGACAAATCCTTTGCGAAGACCTTTGGGTAGACCGAAAACTTTCTAACTGTGCGTTATATTAACTAATTCTGCAAGTGATGGATAAAGCCAAAATATATGATTTTGAGTCAAGTACAAATAGATTAGACAGTTCATACATTAATAATAGGTCGTTTATTTAGCCTTAGGACGGCCGTTTGGAGGACTGACAACTGATAGGATTGAAAAACTTCGAATGATGGTGTAGCGGTTGTTGTTTGATGACGAATAAAACCAGTGAAGACTCAAGTAAAACTGATTGTACTGAGTCAAAAATCATATGCAACATAATATAACTAAGTATAATCTAAGTATAGTATACACTACGGCGGCAAAACCTCCTTATAAGAAATATCGCCCCTGACCAGGTGGACTGATGACCTAAAGAAGATGGCGGGTCAGAGTGGTATCAATTAGGATATACCTATTTCCAGCAGTGGACTTTAGATAGCTAAAGATATAAGTCAATTATAAATGACAAGAAACATCAACTTAACGAATCAAAGAACTGGTAGTCTGGTACTGTACATAAAGAAAAATATAAGACAGATGTGTTTGTCAGTTCGTGAGCGGCTCCGCGATGACAGCGACTTAACGTATGTAACAGCAAGTCATACACCGTGTAAGATTTATCTCCCGGGCCGACAGCTCAATTCACGCTCGTCTACCAATAAATTTCGGGAAAGTATTCCTAATAATGGCTTCGAAAGGGCTGACATGATATCACGTTTGGTGATATTATAATTATTTCGTGGCAAGCTTGTAATTTTTTTATGAAATAGGGGTTACAATTGTAACAAATCATCATGTGATTGAATGAACATCACAATAGCTTAAAATATTGTAAGTTTATTTCCTCTCTTTGGTAACAAACCATCTTTCCAAAGAGAAGAAGAAGAAAAACGTTTATATGTATTTAAAAATACCTAAACCTTTAAATGGTTTTGAATTGGAATTAAACTAGATATTGTGATAGGTATGGTTGCTACATAATATAGTTTACTACAAGACACAGTTGGATCTTCGTAATTAGTTAATTTAATTAATTCGAAGCACAAGGAGCTTTGATGCTTGTTAAACTCAAAAGGCAACGTCAATGTTAAACGCCCATAACGCGATAGGCTAGGTATACCTATCTATCAATCTGTCAACCTTTAAAGTTGTACTGCAGGACATAGGCCTCCCCTAATACGCGACCACTCAGACCGGTCCTGAGCCTTTTTTTCGGGACTTGGACGCCATTCAAGAACTTTTCTTCCTAAATGGTTATGGGTCCTTTTTACTATTGCCACTTCAACCGGCTTAGTCATTGAGCTATGTCGGTTACCCTCGTTCGTCTACGGACCTCGATAGTCAGATTAGTTTGGGATGTGCTAGTGATCATTCATAATCTGATGATATGTTATACATAAGCCTTTATATTGACAAATCTATTGAATACAATTGTAATGTTCACTTTTATTAATAAAACACATTTTTACTATAGTAATCACAATAATAATGTGGACGGAACACAACACTACACGTATTTTAGTTGATTCAATGACTTGACCTCAATGGTACCCATTTCCTAAACGTCAGTTCCATTATTTCTGTCCCTGACCTATGACTTTAAATCCAATTTTTGAGGCTCTGTGAGAACAGATGGTTTGCCAATCAATCCACAAGTTTGACCTTGACTTTGATCTTGTCGAAAACTGACCTTCGAATCTCTGAACCGGTTGAGACCTGAAACTGATTGAAAACTTACATCAAATATTGAAATAGATCAAGAGCGAATAGATAAGTTTAATATTGCTCAACAACGAAAAAGGATAATTCACGAAGAGACAATTAACATCAAGTCTTTGTGCTCGTACAAATACTCTCAATTACAATAGAGATTCGAAGAATTTGTATAAATCACTTATTTAAAAGTATTCCATCATTCAATATAAAGACTATGTTTTTGCTACAAGTAACTGTAGAGATGTTATAAAATGTTTGAGTTTTAATAATTTGCACCATTAAATTATCACACCGTATAGATGAATTTACATTTAAAAATTGGGTGTTTCCATAGTTTTCTATATCTAGATCTCTACAAGTTTAATTCTTATGAGACTTGAAAAAAGGAGAGGGTTGACAATTCGTCTGAATCTTTTTTTATACTTTTATTAAACGCTTTTCACATTGAATAAATTTTCGTTTCAATACAATAAAGATCTGTCTGTCATTTCTGTATTTCATCTGTCTGCCCCCTATCCCTACCCTATCTTTTCAACGCAAACCAACCACAAACATTCCATTCTCAAATATTTCATTCAAATCGGTTGTGGTTTCGGAGATTAACGTGCACGACATAGTAAAGTAACATTTATTTTCATGATCATGTAAACAAATAATTAACTTTAATAAGTAATCAATTACATAATCTCACAAAAAGATAAATAACAACGGCATGATTAATACAAAATTAGGTATGTGTAAATATGATAAACTTTCAGTAATATCTAAAGTTGCTGTTAAATGCCGTAGTGGTTCAACATAACTTGCACTGAGCTCGGTGGCCCAGTGGGTCGGTGGCTCGGTGGCTCGGTGGCTCGGTGGCTCGGTGTCGCCTGCAAATGTGCAAATTACACCTAATTATCGTTTTGCTGTTAGAACTGCTAATTAGCAGCTACCTAGGGATGGTGCGACTCCTTATCGATAGATGCAGCAATGTAACACTTCTTTATTTGCGGAGCAATGCTATCTGTGGACAATAATTATTGAAATTATTATAACGGCCTAGAATATTGGCCTTAATCCTACTCTATCTGACTAAGAAGTTATAAAAAGCATTGAAAATCTACTCTGCTATGTAAAACGCTTGACGGTTATAATTATGTATAATAATATCAGTGTTTTCAGTGTTATAACTTTAGAATTTAGCCTATCTAGCTACCCCCTTCACGAGTTAGCTTCGAACGACTTGTTATGTTTCGACCCGAGCGCTTGAGAGCCTATTTCAGCCAGTACCTATTATTTTCTTTGTTGGCTAAACCGCATCGCTGATGGCGTTATCAATGTACGTGAGAAACGATGACCACTAATCATCGGATGGCTCAGCTGCTTGTATAATAATATTGACGCAGGAAAACGTACAGCCTGTAGCCCTTAATTTGATATTTAAAGGGTTACAGCATTGGTTTTCCAGTAGCGGTATTGTAACATGACACAGAAAAATATTTCTTCATCTCCCTTTTCCTTATTTGAAATTTGATGGAAACAATTCATAA
>DWPA01000412.1:0-25686 GCA_018251375.1 Calpodes ethlius
AAAACATTCTTATGATTTCAAATAGCTAAGTATGTACGTAATAATATTACACAAATAAGTAAAATAGTTTTTTTTAAGTTAAAAATTGCTCTACTGTAAAATTGTGTTTTTTAAGATAAGACATTACTGAAGTAAAGAAGCGATTTGGGTACGACAATTAATGTTTAGTTATTTGTATTTATTATTGAGTCAAATTCAATCGAAAGATAAACAATTTTGATGACTATTCCTTCCAAAGGAATATAAACAAAACTTTAAAATCACTACGATTTAAAAATATCAACTCATAGTATTAGGAATTACACATGCGTATATTATTCACGACGTACTACGACTGAAAATAATGAATCAAATTAGTAAACTCACACGAGGGCTGTAGTGTCGTTGTCGTCTCCATTTTCAATAAGTCGTGAGGCCGCGCGTCTATCTTTGCGGCGAGAAGGCGAGCTGCCCTCCACTCGCTCCATCTCCAGCCGCAACCGCTCGTTTTGGTTGTCGGTGCTCATCGCCAACAGCTGATCTATCGTCGCGTCAACTGCACCCTGATTCGCCCGGAGTACCGCTTCGATCACGTCGTCGTCCATGTCCGGAAACATGGTCTTGAAGTCGGTCATCGCCTGAGTGAACTCGAGTTGCATCGTGGACGCCATGGTGCCGACGGCTACTTGTCTTACGGCGATTCACGGGAGACGTCACGAGAGCGCGTCTTTCGCCGGTAGGACAGCTGATTGGTGTCGCAGAATTACCGCAGTGTCAGGAAGAACAGACGCCGCGAAGACATCGGCCATCCTCGCGGCACACTGGATGCCGCAGCCGCCGCTTCGAGTCCTTGCGGTGTTAATTGACGTTAATTTACCGCCACAATCCTGTAACGCGCTCTACATTGAGCGATACCATGATGTGCAATTTTCACTTTCGGAGTTTCAGGTGTGCAATGCGCTTGCGCGGCGCGGGGGTCGCGGGGGGAGTCGTCGATATAAATAGAGAACGCGTAAATGATAGAGACCGCGCGCGTTGCTAGCTACTGTATCGAATAGAGTGTACAATATTCGGAGACTTTCAGTATCCGAAGTTTACGGATACACTTGTATAACTCTATCTCGATATTTGAAAAGTAAGTATAGAATTGTCTAAAAAGCTTGCTATGAAAGGTATAAAGGCGATCAATATTGAAGTTTAAAAACATTTTTTATGAACTAAAATCAGTAACTACCTACGCACGCAGACATAAATTAAATATGTAGATATACATGTCCATATGTACCTATCTACTTCCACTATGGGTTTATAAAAACATTTTAAGTACGAGTATGTATGATGTGAAGCCCAACTGTATTTAGAAATATTAGATATACCTATTTAGCCATGTAAATGAGGGCCCAAGTAAGTATGTATGTCAAATCGAATTACAAAAATCATCGGATACCCATGTCTCATAGGATCTTCCCTAAGACAGTTATTGCGCATGTCCATTGCATTGTTTGTAAATTGCTGTCATAATTTTCATTTTGACCTTTGTGCTTTTTGTAAAGATCAAAAAACCAAACACATTAGAGGCTCCAGAAACATTTTAGACAGTGTAGGTACCTATTAAACGTGGTTATAGTTTTATAATGATTAAGTGGTCAGCCGTATTAAATATTTACAATACTAACCTTCGATTGTCTTCGAGAATCAAATAATATTCCAGTGTTTGCATAGTTACGACTGAATCACATTAGCTTATCTCTATATGTAATTTTAGTTACGATAGGTAAGCAAAGTAATATTCATTGTATTTTCTAACAGGAATATGTGTATAGCGTTACAGGGTTCTTAGTATTGATTACGGGATTGCTGATCCTTGGATTTAATGAATAAAAATAAAAAAAATATCTAACATTTCTATTGTTGCTTAGTAAATATAGGTTATATTATTATAGTACTTATAGAATATAGACAAATGACAGGAGTCCAAGAATATTGCCGCACCCAGGGTCGCCCAATCTGTTGCGTCGTATTTACTTTACATACGACATTGACAACGCACGATAATGAAGTACTGAAATGATTTTTCACCAATAAAAATATTATTGCTATTATATTTCAGTATGTTCGACCATGTACGGTTTTTATATCTGTGTTTACGTTAGTATTAACGGTTGCGTTCAGGTGAATCTTGACTAACGTGTTAACTTTAAACTTGATTATAACTATAATGTTATACAATTTTTGCCTATTAATAAGTGAGTCACGAACACCTGTGGCGATAACATTACGGGGAATAAATATTAAGTCAATCTCAAAATAATACATAGATATAGTCAAATAGATAGTACATAGTAATAACCTGCCAAGTGTGTTAGGCTAGAATTCTGTAGTCGTAAGATGTTCGGCTAAAATTCCTTAATTTGATGATCCTGCTACAGTATGTTTGATACCCTTTTAAATTCATTTTTGCATTGATATCGTTAATTTTAGAGGTGTCTAAAACCAACCATTACGGTTGAACGCGGGGAAAGAATTGACTGTTAACTTTGTTTCGGAAATGGATTCTTAAGTCAAAAAATGTTCTTTACACATCTGTAATAATTCTGAACCATCTGTGCCATAACACAGAGTAGCCGAAAAATAAAATGATCCTTACTGCCAGGTATCGTTATAATAAAAACAAGTATTACAATTTCACAATTCAATTACATACAAATTTTCGTTTGAGTTGAATGGCAAAATAGTACTGGCTGGAACTAATTTAGTAGGAAAAATATATTTGAGTTTATTAACTGTTCATAAACAAAAAACCAACAAATTCGTTAAGAATGTATTTTAAATAAAACACCATTGAATTTTAATTCTCATTTATTTTGATACTATGTACTTAATATACACACACGATTTCAATAAATTTGTAGGTATGGTCGGTCAAGAAACTACTACTTCAAACTAAGACTTAATAAACAAGATATTTGTATTTCATTATACCATAAACAATTGATTAAAACGCAAGTGTGTTCATAGGGTAACAACCGTTTATAGAGTAATAATTATAGACCTGCAATTTTTTTATACCTCATCTATATTGTATGCATAAAGTACAACAAATACTTAAGTTTTTAAACCCATAGGTAACCAAATATAACATTACATAGTTTAACAAAAGCGTAAAATTATATAAATAAAGTAAATAACATTTTTTTTAGAAGCACGTCCGTTAAAATATGACGTAAGCCTATTTTAGAACAATATAAAGTATATCAGCCCCAGTAGACAAGACGCTTTTACGATTAGAAAATGTATGGGAATGACATTGGTTGCAGAAAAGTAATGTCTTTTGCCATATTTTGATGGGGAGAGAATAAAAGCGTGTAGACTCCCAACTTCATAACTTATTTCATCGTATACAAAACTAAATTCCCTTATCAAAGAAATCGCCTAAGGTCAAGATAATTTCTTAAACGACCTTACATATAAGTATTCCATTTAATTAATAACCTTAACACTGATTTTACCGCTACGTGTTGCTCTACACAACTAATATAGAACTGATACCAGAACATAACAAAAATAGTTTAACCCTGGCCTTTTAAGTTTAAGACGAAAAATACAGCTAAAACTAAGAGAATAAAACGATAAACTAAGAAAATAATTTATAATTATTCTTTATCATTAATTATATTTCATATTCTTTTGATATTTAATAATTTTACTTTGATCTAAAAAAATAATTCAATATTATCTCCTAATGTATTAAAAAAATTAATTTTGCGTAAAATATTAGTCACTAAGCGATTTTACATGACACAGTGCTAAATTATCGTTCACATAACAAGCAGGTTAAAAATATTAGTTTCTGAAAAAAATCTATATAATATATAGACATATTACATCTAGAAGTAATAGGCCATGACGGCTAAAATAACATAGGTTAAGTAAAAATTTTGTACAAGTTAGGCCATATTGAAACTACTTACAGAAAGGATTATATGCGCATTAAATTTAACAATAAATATTACGAAGACACCGAGATAGAATAATAAACATTTTTCGTACATTACTAAAATATTTTGCAGTAGTCGCTGCAACATTAAGTATGGAGGCTGCTTTCCCATCAGAGCTCATTGCTTCATTTCCAATCGTCTTTCAATACCATTCCATCCTTTAGGTGGATTGTTCTCACATCTGCTGTACAGAACCTATATCTAGTGGAAAAGCAGCATTAGGTCCTACGAATACTTGCAACATCAAAAGCGTCGCCGATATATCGACTTGAGAGGAAACAGGAAAACCAGAGTAGCAAATTGATTTTCATACTTTACAGCCGTAATAACTACAATATTTTTCATACCCCTGCCACATTTGCGTTAATATTAGTGTTGGCGGCTACGCCCAAATGTGCCTTAGCTAACGCGTTAATTTTAAGGTTGGTTAAATTAATGAAATTCTTTATAAAATTTAATTTATCATTAATTAGCGTGTCAAATAGCGCGCTAAAATGATTAGCATATTGCGTAGTGTCATTGTCAGTGCGCTAATTTACGCGTCAGGACGCAGATGTGGCAGACCTTATATAGATTTTGAAAGAATGGTAGCTTGCCTGTCAGCTAAAGGACTCTATCATGCACGAGGTACTGAGGATTAAATTACTTGGTAAAGTCCAGCAAATTCCAACAAGAGGAACCCATCACCATAACCCCGCTAAGTTTGGGTGCGGGGGCACCGTGGGGAGTGACAGAGACTTGCTTCGACTTTCGTCATAAGGTTTCCCATAAACCTCAAATATTCAACATGAAAAAATGCATTAGAAATACAAAAATATATTATGATATAGTAGTGAATACTAGAATGTTCAAGTTATCTGATATCTGTCAATATAGAGATGTTTGTTATTAATTTCGATGAGATCATATGGCACGGTAATGATATGTGTACATGTGGCGCTAGCATTCTGAACTTAATGTATATTTTATCAATATGTGTACAATTTTAGTATGACTCTTTTACGATAATGACTACAATTCCTAATAGTTTGAATAACTAGAATACATTGACAATGTTAGAACATTATAAAGGCGTGTACCGCGTGGGTATCTTGTTTTACGATAAGTTGATGTTAAACGTGACACCACTACTATATAATTTTATTACTTTCAGCAATACAACTTGATACTAGGATTTCATTACGAACTAGCTTCGTCTCACATAAAAGAAAATTATATTAGATAAAAAATTTGGTAATTTGGTGGTGGACATTGTTACCAATGTAAATTATGTTCAATGTAATACCATAATGAATAAAAAAAAATATATTGAATACAATTTGAATTTCGAATTCGAATCGAACATAGTAAATATTTAATTTAATGTATTTTAAATTTTTCAGCCAGCTGTAATCAAATTCCGTCAATGATGCATTGCTACTTATGAGCGTTGGGGACATCAACTAGGTATTTTATTGCTTTTACAGAGTACCTACAATGTGAAGATTTATCGAGTAATCCTAGATATCGTTTGATTGGTTGTATTTTGAAATTTTAAATGGATGTTGTACGTGTCACGTTCAGTTTTTGTCGGACGGATTGACAGACCGACGCATGTAGATTTTGTTATTTTTTTTTAATATTCTAGTAGTGAAAGCCAAGAACAAGCTGATTGAAAGGATTTCTAGTATTTATACCTTGAAACACTGTTATTTTTAATGTTATTAGCACGAGTCGATGATTATCTTAAAACATTTGAAGAAAATATTATAATATCCTATGCACTTTAACACTGAATTCAAAATATGTGTATCGCATCTAATTTTATCATTCTACCCACATTACTATAGACGTGTATTCAGTGATTCGTAAGCATTTGTAGTAATTTCATGTTGTTTAAGCAACGCCCTTGCTTCTATTAGTATTTATTATTATTATAAACAATAAAAACATTAATTTTCAGATTCTAAAATTTAAAGCTGACTGCACAAGTAGCAAAAAATAGAGAATTCTTTGAATAATATGCAGACTACAAGAAAACTACAAAAATACACCCATATATTAACTCTACACTTATGTATTTTGTTTATCATCCCTGGTCTCATAACCAACATTCTACAACTATATTGTTTTGCGTTGATTAAAAGGCGATTTTGATGCCATAATTATTTACTTCTCGAATAACATGATGAATTTGATTGCTTCATTCAAAAAGGGAGGCGAACTGTGTCAGCATAGTGTATTGGAGCGATGTACTGTGTATTGCGGTGACCAGTTCAGACGCGAGCCTGCGTGCCGAGCTGGGGCAGCATGACCACGGTGTGGGCGGCGGGAGGCGCGGGCGGGGCAGAGACCGCGGGAGTGCCGGGCACCACCTGTAGCTGCGGCTGTTCACCTGGCGGAGTCTCCGGCTGTAAGTTCAATACAACCTTTTTACTACATGTCTTTATGTATGAATATTGTCAAACGAACAGCAACATTGATTAGTGCTTATCATTCTATATAAAGATAAGTCATATAAAAAGTATTACTCATGAAAACAAAGTGAAGGATTCCCATTATTATTGGTTATCCGATTTAAAACCGATACAAATATAAAACAGGAGCAATAATAATGTATGAAAACTTAAATATTTTGTATCGCTCACTTGAATAATCACAGACTTCTTAAAGAACTTCAAACGTTTCTCACATTACTATGAATAGAATATTAAATATTTTTTTCTCTTTGACTTGCCAAATTTCATGAATCTAGCTACAGATGTTACTCTGTAATTACGAATCATTCAGTCGATTTTACGAGGGTTGCCACACTACTAGAGTGCATCAGTACTGCCGTGATTAAATAGGGTAATATAGAACCCAGCAACCTCCAACAAAAATAATCTAGTACCATACTTCACTGTATCACAAAAACTAAAGTAATTTTGCTCTCAGTGACTCAAAGGATGTCAGTATCATATATCAATGTGTACAATTTGCTATCTCAAATGACCGGTACATCAACCCACGCACTGGGCATTAATACGACCACTCGGTAAATAGCATTATATTATCAATCTATCTATGTTTTTATAATGACTCATCAACATATCATATAATGATATTCTGTGCAACGATAGAATAAAGCATTACAATATAAAGTAGTGTTAAATATTGGAAATTCCTTTCTGCAACTAGCTGATAGTCTCAAAAGTTTATCAAATCTGGCAATCAACATTGGGCCAGCGTGGCGAACTATGTCCTTAAACCCTGACATTGTGAAATTTGTGAGAGTGATGGTGACGCTGTGTAATAAATAAACGCTAACACACTCATACCCGCGCAATAGGATTCCCTGTGTCGCGGGTGGCATAGACAACACAAATAACTCATAAAATGATGATACCGTTACGATAGCGGGGTCAGCGGCGGCCATGAGTGTAGCGGCGCGGTAGGAGGGGGGCGGCGTTTGTTTCACGGCCTCCTCATAGTCGGGGAGCAGGCTGGAGTAGTCCGGGGCGGGCGGCACGTACGGCGCGGCGGTCACCACGCCCTCGCTAGAGATCACGAACGGAGTCAGGTTCTGGAGGGAGCTGGTCCGCATCGTCAGGTACTTGTAGCACCTCCACACAACGCCCATGCAGTAGCCCTGTTCGAGAAATTATACAAATTTAAATTTAAATAGTAAATTATGTTTTAGAATATATACTTAACTTAGCTTTACCTTATAATTAACTTTACCATGACGTTAGTGTGGGAGTATATTGTTAAAATGTTGCTTTACTAGAAAGTCTAAATGCTTATTTACACTAAGACGCAAAGCTTAGCACACTCGACAAATACGTTTACATTTTGCTTGCAATGACGAACATCTAAAACGTCAAATAATGGCCATATTGGAGTAGCTTACAATATTGACTACTACCCCACGCTCGCATGATCGTAAAAGGCGTCACGGATTATAATGTCATTTTTATTATTAAGTCATTATTATTATTACTTATTACTATCTTTCCGCGAAGACTGCGCGTAAACCCCTCTGTAGCTTGTGCTAACTGCCAAACTACTTCGACAGTTCTATATCTATAGTCGAGTTAAAGGAATTACTATTACTACTAGTTTTATGCAAGACTTTTAACGAGGACAAGCGATGGGAGGAGATGTGGACAGGACGCACCTTGATAAGTATGGCCGCAATGAATACTCCGAGGATGACGAAGGCGAGGGCGATCGGGGACAATTTCATCAGCTCGGCGCGCCACGGCACGTTCTGCGGGATCAAGCGGTGCGCTGATCGGATGTAGCAGATATAACCGGTCGCCGTTAACCTGACAACGCATAGACAATTTTTTAGTTAAAAAAAAATAGTGGCAAGTAATAGTGTCATAGTCATCTAAAGCAAATTTTGGAACTGTGCTGTTCACTGTTAAGGAGTTTCTCTATGCCATATCTGAGTGGATGTCAGTTTCATAATTACAGTACATAATGAGTTATCATAATTGAATGTATATATCAATTTTCATGTTTGTATTGATATCTGTTTAGGTGTTTCTTCGTTCCTAATCCTACGGTCATGTTTATCATAAAATTACATTTTCATTGGTAGTTCTAATGAAGCAATATGTGAAATGGCAAGTTACTTTGGCCATTTTTTCTCTTCCACAAAAAATATTTCAGAAACGGTGGTAGATTTGAATTTGCAATTCTTTAGAATAAGAGGAAGTAGTTCTAATTCACCATGCAGGATATGACCCACACCATGGATTAAAACTAAATAAAAATATTTAAAACCATTTCACGGGCAACTCTAACCATATGGAAAAAATGCATGGATAAATGCTGTTGTTGGTATCGAGTTGTAACATCCAACAAAAGGCCTCGCTAGTACACCGTAAGCACGAAACACAATTCGGGATAGTGCCATATGTAGATCTTGTAAATCGTTCTAGGTAACCACACTACGCTCGAAATTCAACCATAATGTGTAATATCAAAGGATTACTTCCCATTGATAGTATTTAATATTTTCATTTAATGTTTTTTCAGTTTGGTTTTATTAACACAACAGATTATGCGTATTTATGTGTTATGCGTGTTTGTCCAATGAATGGCAGTTTACGTAATGTTCAAATTTATTACTTTTATATGTCTCTCATACATTTTATACAAAAATATTTGGTGTTTGCTTATCTTCTTCATGTAGTACTGTTATTTGTTATGGTTTTAAATGATTTATTGGTATTTTTGATTTCCCTTCCGTTTAATAATATACGCGTTTCTCATACTACATGAATCTTTAGTCCATTTGATATTAAGACAGAGAAAATAATTTAAGTTCAATTTTCCTGAGTATTGAGTGATGTACTTATTTGTGCATAATACTCTTATGCGGAATAGTGAATGTTATAAGCATAGAATGAGTCAGACACGATTAAAATATTTTAAGCGAGAAAAAAACTCACACGGTGATTGCGAAGTCGAATATTTGCAGGCAGAAGAACGGCAGCAGATGGGCGGGGCGGCCGCGCGACGCTCCGTATATCAGCATGAGTGTGATGGCGAGGGTGCACACTGTAACCAGCGCACCCATATCCACATCGTCTAGTAGACATAGTCGGCGTTGTTTAATTATCACAGCTCTTTCATTAACTTCGTATAGAAAACACGTGTGGCCAACGGACCCGGCACTACACGTTTCAATGAGTTTGGATTATAATCTTTCTTCTATTAACGCCCGGGCGAAACAAAGCGAAATTTAAATGTATTTGTAATGTGATAGGGAACTATATATACAAGTAACTATTTCATATTTATACATATATGGCTTGTGGATATTGCCGATGTCTGTAATACCAAAGGTAATACCGTTCTTTTTTTGGCTGACGTTGCAACTTTTTACAAACATTCCACACTTTATTTCAAAGCACTTAAGGAACCAGCCAGTCAGGTAAAATACCGAACCATCACGCATCACTCTACCGCTGGTACCCAGCGACAGGAAACGTTCGGCAAGTCCTTTAGAAATCAAATATTGACCTCGATTATAGCATATTCACTTCAATGTCTACATCATGATGTCATTGTAAAATAACAAGTTAACGTTACGCATTTGCATGATTACGTGCGTGTTAAGGTTTTGCTAGAAAATGCATTATACTATAAAGAAACAATTCAATATTCATAGAATTTTTGAATTATTGACATTTCGCTTCGCTTCGAGTCGGCGGCAGTACGGACTGAAGTAGGCCTTTAGCTATTACGAGAATACTTTTACAATCAGTTAGTAACGTGGTACACTACAACAATTACGTGTCGCTATGGAAATAACAATGCGTTCTTAGTTTTAGCAAGTTAAGGCTGATTTTCTAACAGAGATGTGCGAAGTACTATGTTTTTCTACTATTATTTATATATCTAGTCTGTTCACGTTTGTCACACAGTGTAGATATGCCAACGGGGAAACAGATAATTCACTTATATCTTACAATGTACAATGAACATGAGGGAGTATAGTTGTTCACGATTTAACTCAAAACCATTAGAATGCTGCTAAATTATATTAAATACTAGTCGACACCTTTAAAGAAATATTACGTTTTTCACATATTACTGATGACGAAACTTTTTTAATTTCTTTTTAACTGAGAAGAAGTACTTTTGATTCAGCTATCTAAAATAGATTTTCTTAGCACAACCTGCCAATGGTGGAAATGTTCAATTAGTTTCATATCTCGGTTTCGACCTTGTTTACTGTTTCGTAATTTGACGTCTACAGTTGAACATGACCGCAGTGACAACAGAAAGAGCGTGAAAAGATAAAAACTGTATACTGCTTAATAACGTGTATCGCCCATCGTTGGACGGATGTCGTCCTAACACGACAATAAAACGCACTGCATTATCGTCGCTTGAACGTACGCTTTAGCTACCTGCACATCTCTGCTGGAGAAGCAAGATATATCTTCCCCTAGTTCCGTTGATAAATAGCTAGTCTATCATTAAAAGTACCACTCATAGCATTTGAGAGGGACAATTTCAAGTTGTTACGAGCGTCTACATAAAAAGTTATTATTTAAAAATTACTTTGGGAACTATTAGCTCACAAACATTACATTAGTTCACAAACTGTTAGTATGAAAGGGCCGTGCTGTTTTTAACCGACTTTATAAAAGATGCATCTATTACTAAGTACTATAAAACATATAACAATACTTATTATAACACGGAAAAATATACAAAGATTATCTCGTGTCATTAGTTAATTAAAGTTGCATGCGAACAAAACGTTTTACAAAAACTTAATTTAATTACTTAGTTGTTAAGATTGAAAATTAATGATGTTTTTCTGTAACAGCATAATACAGTAAAAATAATAAATCAGTAAATTATAACACTTTTAGGTGTGTTTAAAGATTTCACGACCAAATTAAAACATTACTTCGTTAGCACATTACACGGGTAATTGATGATTACTGATAGTCAAACTCACGATATATAAAGCTGTGATCGCGCGGCGACACGTGCTGCGGGTACGGTGTGGGCGCAACGTCCATGTTGGAGAGAGCCGTGGGCATCCGATCCCCGACATCACGCCAGTTGCTGCTAGGCAGGGGCGCGGTCTCTCGCTCCAGCTCTTGGATCAAGTTAGGATCGCGCACCACCACCGCCAGGAAACCAAGCGCGATCATATGCAACAGCTGCAATTGATTTATTCTCTTTAGTATAATATATTTTTAATGTATATATGCTTGTTGAGTCTGATATGAGTCGTTTACCTTTTTGGAATATTAACCCATTTAGGTTATAATTACGCTATAATTTTATTATGTTCAGAAGATGATGATTCATTGCTACAATAGGTGCCGATGTGTGGTATTCCAATTCATGTATTAGGGATCTATTATCGATCCCGTGAAAGGAAATAATAATGACGAAGCAAACAGCAAGTCCACCATAATTTCGTAGTATGTGTGGACTGACCCAAAAATAAAGCATATTACACAATTACATCCCTTATGCCGCATCAACTAGTTATTATTATTATACACGGCATAGCTTTGCCCTTAATTTGGACACGATAGACAAAACAGCACACCAGCATAATTCATTGAGGCGCGGTCTCGTAAATGACTACGAAAACATTAGCCCACATTATTGCGTTCTCATTTTCTAGGTTAATAAAATCGAACATCGTTTTGCCATTAAAATAAAAAGAAATTTAATATTATGTAATTTCATTTTTAGGTTGTAATACTAGGTGCAACCAATTTTGTGTTTTTATAGATGGAACAACTGAATTTATGTTTCAGTTTGTAGGATGCTCAAGCATCAATAATATAAATCCGTTGCCAGCCAAGAAACAAAGAAAAAGAAACAAAGAACTAGATCTCTAGCCCCCATCCGGAAAATAACGTTTCGTTTGGCGGCTGACTTGAGAAAGATATGGTGGTAACTAGCCAAACAGGCTACATAGAAAGTTAATAATAGCAGTAATAATATTTCTGATTTAAAAATAATATTGATAACATAATCCTTTTGTGAAACCTTACTACCAAACGAGCCGGGTTCTATTTCCTTCTACGACACCCTTTTATGGGATTTAGATCAGTTTTCTAAGTCGCTACTACATACAAAAACCTCTTCTGAAACGAAATATCTTTAATACAATTCTATTGAAATACTTGAAAGGGTGATGTCGTCAGTGAAGAAACTTAGTAAGAGGCTTTTCAAGAGTGGATTAGCCCTTGAAGACGCCCACATTATAATTGAACCGCAATACTGACGTAGGTTATATTTGTATGCAAACAAATGTAGCACTTTGCAATATGAGTTACACAGAAGGAAGCAATTTGTTGGATAATATTAACAACGGCCATGCGTCAAAGGAAGAGTTTAAAGATGTAATAAATATATGATATATTATATACGGCATTATTATCCAAAAAATCAATTGGAAATTTTACAATCACAATTGATTGAAAATATTAACAAATAATAAGTGTTTATAGGCGAGAACCTAACAATACAAATCAAATCAGTAATTATCAGAAGTGGTTGACAATTTAGGTATATAACGGTGATACCATTAGTAGTTACAGACAACCCAGATAATGTTGAATTTCAGTGCAACATTGATCCGGGCTCAAAGGTATCAAAATTTTGAAGTTTTATTTAATCTACTATAACCTAAAACAAATTCTCTTGTTGAAGTATACACATATATATTTTTTTTAAGATAAGCCTTCTGTGGAAGAAAATATGGTGTTCAAAAGTATTCTACAATTCAAAGTTAATATATACTCTGTATATGCTGTATGGTAAAAACTAACAACTGCAACACTATATTACACTGACCTAACTGACCTATTAAACAACAAATTTGAATGATGTTTGTGTTTTTAAATGACAGCATTTGTTTTGATACAGTATCATATTGACCTCGTGGTAATTTCCAGTAAATATACTGTGAGTTTATCTCTATAACTGATTTGCTTTACTACTTATTTAGAATATATATATATATATTCATTTGTGACTTTATTACACCAGAGACGTTTTCACAATATATTGGTCATAAATAGCATTACAATCAGGATGTAAAAAATATATAATAATTATTATATTCTAATAATATACACTTATAATTATACAACAAAATTACATCTATTTAAAAAAATATATATAATTAGAACTGAGCAACACATTACTTTCACGTTACATATTTGCA
Source organism: Calpodes ethlius (assembly GCA_018251375.1). Lineage (NCBI taxonomy): Eukaryota > Metazoa > Arthropoda > Insecta > Lepidoptera > Hesperiidae > Calpodes > Calpodes ethlius. Next base: position 13,666 of record DWPA01000412.1, read on the forward strand.
CAAAAAATATTCAATATAATTATGTTAATACAATTTAATTATTTTATTGGCTTCTTATTTTTAAAAATTATGTGTATTTTTCAACTTTAAATATCAGTATTAAAATCAGGTAGTCTTAAGTGTGTATTACAAAAACAAAGTGAAACATTCCTTGATTTCCTATTTCTAAATGTACAATTTTGACCCAAACTCACCATATGCCATGATCCTAGAAGAATAGTTCCAGTGCGCACATGCAGGCAGAAGAAGCAGCGCCACTCGCTGCCTCTTTCGCTCCCCAATTTGGGACGAAATCTTAACATGGTTATCTAAAAACATCAAATGCATTATAACAATGTACGGTCTGTTACAATGTAGGCTATCAAACTTATTATTAATAACTTTTGTTACATATTTATCACTGATAGCTTCTCTTTCTTTCTTTTTTTTATTCTCATTACTATAAATTTTTACACTATTTTTCAAAATGGAGAAAATTTATGTATAATTATCTTTAATATTTCACAGTTGTTTCAAGGGTATATTAATGAAATAATTATTTATTCCCTACCAAATATAATATTTATAATCTGCAAGACTATATAGCTTGTTATAGAAAAATGATACTTGAGGAATTAATGTACTGGCCAATATTGTTAAGTATAATGATGATGTGGCGTAACATCTGCTAAGTAACCCTAACTTAAATAACATATTACATTACGGATTAGTTACTGCATTCACTTTGTTTCTGGAAAATTTTCATCTATTACCCATATTTGAAAGAATATTGTATTTATTTTTTCATGTCTTTTTTTTTTGTAAATCAATTCAAATAAAACAAACTCTGCTGAAGTAGCAGTTGGTTGAGACATTTCTTAAGCACGAAAAAAGCACAGTTGAACAGATATACATTTTTAAAATCATTTTAGTAGAATAAATGAATAAATAAATTACCTCATGTAGATCATATTCTATATTGGACATTCATAAACATTTTGCGCAAATTGAACATAATTTAAAAATTATGTTAACATAAGTTAAAAATAGCATATTTGACAATTTATAATCTCTTTTATTTTATACTAGAAGCCTATTGCTGGCCCTGAAGATAGAAGCCCTGGCTTTGTATGGGTGCAATTAGGATTTAAAAAAAATTTATTCTATTTCACTCAGTGATAACATATCATTCTAATAGTAAAAGAAGTATTAAAATCAGATGGTTGTTTTGAAGAGCTACTCCTACATACTTTGCAAATATTATTTTTTATAATATTAATATGTAAAACAATTATATTATTACTCATTACATAATTTTATTGCAAAATATATTCATAACATGACCAATCCTGGCACAACACAATTAACATATCATTTTGAGGAAATATCAACAACATTCTTGTTTAAACATACATATACTGACAGTGTACTTTTTAATATTTTGAGAAAGATAAATGCCATACAAAAATATTTACCTTGGAAACGAGAAATATTCTGACGTAAACAATTTATATAAGGAGAACAGGAAAATGGGACCAGTTTCCGCAATAAGGTAGGTAACAATAATAATTAACATGTTAGAGGGACACGAACATAACATACGTACATGATTTAATCAATAGCTGATACAACAGTTTGCTATTGCTGACCGATCGATTCGTGCGCGATTATGTTCTTCCCCACTTTACTGCACCAATGTACGAAAAATACTATCTAAATATACGTTATAAATCAAAAATTACGTGTTAAATTGTAGGATACTTATTAAATAAGTTGCACAAATGCCTAGTTAAATCTAATTAAATTGTCGACGTCAAGCTTGGAAATGCAATCGTTATTCGGTATGAACTCATTTTCAAGTAACTTAATATATTTCCAAATATTCTAATAAGAAAAGATGATAGATGAGTGGGCACGTATATACTTACAGTCTATAAACCAGCTAATTACAGCAAATGTTTTTCATTCAAAGGCAAAAATATTTTATTAAATACTAAAACAAAGTAAAAAACACAGACAGATTATTTGATATGACATTAATGACAGTATTTTTTGACAAGACATGCATCACTATTTCATACTAATACCACAGATACGTAATAAACCACAGTATAAGCATGTTGATTCTTAATATTTGGGGTAAAAGTAAGGAGAATCCTCATAGGTAGAGTATAAATATATTTCATTTATACGCTGACAAGACTCAGCAAGCTGTCATGATCTGTTGACAATTTATTATGAGATATTGACATTGACGTTATTAGATTATTTTGTGTTGACAACTAACTTCAAATAATTGTCAATACTTTTGTGTATAAAATTGTGTTCCATGTTAATATATGATATATTATCCATGAAAAGTTATTCTCTTTGGTATTATTGGTTGACGTCAATGGTAAGCAAAGGATAAATAAAAATTATTGCAGATAAAATGACTCATTGATTGTTGTAATACGTCTAAATTGCAGCTATAATGGAAAAAATTCCAGACCAGATTGGTTACCTGATTCTAACAGAGGACGGTGCTGTCCTCGAATCCGGCGGAGATCTAGAAAACGACGAACGAATTGCCACCATCATCACAGGCCTTATCAGCTTGTCTAATAGGTACAAGTACGTTACGCTTTAATTTACTAATTTTTGATTGGTTATAATTTAACAAACATATTTATTTTGCAGTGTGGATCCCATAGCCTTCAGCCCTAATGAACAATTTAAGAAGATTTCAATAACTTATGACGATCATTGGTTCGTTATTTGTATCTCAAATAAAAAAATCTATGTTGTAAAAAGAAGCATACAACCCATTACATCAGAAGGAAACACTGTAATTGTTTGAAAAGTTAATTAACCAAAATGGGCCGAAATCTGCTGATGAGTAGCCTTGAAAATGCATCATTTAACATAATCCTACAGATATTATTTAGATGTGTAACATTTGTTATCAATGCGTGGGTTATAAGGAATGTTGGACATGAAGTTATTGGGATTATGAATGTGCGATTGCTACTTTTAGAAAGTACAATATTGTTTCTGAGTCGGGAGCCATTCCACCGAGCCTGCTTGGGACAAAAAGACGAATTAAATTGGAACCAAATTGTTAATCAAATTTGGTTGTCAGTACCCGTGAGCTGTGTGCTATCATTAGTATTTGTGTACATTTGGCTACATATTTTGCCACTAGGTCACCCCGAACATGCATTCCAGTATGAATTTGGCTGCTGGAGTGTTGCCTTTTCCTGTGTTTTAGATCTTTGTTCAGCTAATTTGGTTCTCATTGCCCAGTTGTTCTGCTTTGTAAAATTAAGAGTGGTCCTTGATACTTTACATATTTTTGTAAGGTCCATATTGTTTGTATCAATCATAGTATTTGATCAGTCCTTAGCTCTTATTGCATTTTCAATAGCACAAGTTGGCAGTATTGGAGTTATAGTTGTAGCATATTATGTATTCTTTTATTGGTATATAAGACACAAGCCTCTGTATGCTAAAGGAGCGCTTAAAATTAGGTATATCCCGGATAGTGTGCTTCAAACAATGTACAGCAATATGGATGATTTTAATTTCACTTCTTTGAGGGATTTCTTTCCCAAGTATTTAGGTTCCATTCATACAACATTTAATAAAAAATTGAGTGCTTTAACTATCAGCTTTATGAAGCAAGGTGTGCTAAAGCAATTGCTCACTGAAGGAGAAAAGTATGTGATGTCATTGAGTCCAGTATTAACATTTACAGAACAGGCTACTTATGATGTTGTAAATAACTTAGGAAGTCTTGCTGCTAGGTTCGTGTTTAGGCCAATAGAAGACAGTAGTTACTTTTACTTTACTCAAATGGTCAGTAGAGAATTACCTCTTCAAAAACAGGACCAGTATAAGATCAAAGAATCTTGTACAGTTTTATCACAAGTTTGTAAAACAGTTAGTTCTATAGGGTTAATAGTGTTGGTATTCGGACAGAGCTATTCTTATACATTACTTAAGTTATATGGAGGTGAAACGTTTGTGGCAAATACTTTGCCAGTACAGTTACTCCGTAGCCATTGCTTGGCTATTGTCTTATTAGCTATAAATGGAATTACTGAATGTTATGCTTTCGCCACAATGACCAGCGCTCAACTTAACAGTTATAATTATTTGATGGTATTTTTCTCAATCAGTTTCCTTTTACTGTCTTACATTTTAACTTATATCCTTGGCCCTGTGGGTTTTATAATTTCTAATTGTATAAATATGTTTGCCAGAATAATGCACAGCATTCATTTTATAAGCCAAAAATACAAGGATACAGACTATCAGCCTCTGAGCGGCCTCTATGTCGGTAAGGTTTTTATGTTGGTATTGTTTGTTGCGGGTTGTATGTGTAAATTTTCGGAAAACAAATTCTCTCATGATTCATTACTTACTCACGTAGCTATAGGAATATTATGTTTGATATGTGTTTTACTCTCATGGGCGTATGAGAACAGAGAGTTGATTGTTACAATATATGAAAAATTTATGGATAAGGAAACTAAAAAGAAAAATGTTGACTAGCATACAGTTGTCATTAAAATTATGTAAATTATGCATACTTAAAATGTATATTGTAAAGTTATAAGCCAAAACTATAACATTAAATGTTTAAAGTATTATTACTGTTTTTATCTCTGCAGCAATATGTAGTGCAATTTTATGTAGTTGTATAACTAAATTTATGGGATAATGGGTAGAATCATTCATCATTATGAATATTAAATAAGCTTGGTTAGAAATATATAACTATTTATTACTAGTAACGGTTTATAAATATCTGGAAGATGTAATAAGTAATGCGATAGAACAATTTAAAATTAAGTATTTTTCTACATTGGATAAAAAAATATCCCTTTCATTTGTGTTTCACATATTCGTCGAACTTCATCTGAAAAAGACAACATGATTTATTTTAACAACATTATTAGTTTTTATCAGCGAGAATTAAATTATATATAATAATAAAATGTTTTAAATTATAACCTGCAATTTCCTTCAAATTTGCGTTTTTAACTTGTATGACAACATAGAATTCTCTCTCATTAGATGACTTGCCAGTGATCCAGTATTCATCTGGAGTTTTGATAATGATTTCTCCGTAATCTCCAAGACTGAAACATTTTGAGTAGAAATACGTTATTTAAGTAAAACTTCTAGAACATTAATATTTTATATATGCTTACCTTTTCTTATCCGCATGAATTCCTGCTATAATACTCAGTACTTCAGGTTTGATGGCTGTAGATGGCGTTAGCGTTGCTAGTGCCTGGAATTATTTAATTTTAATAAATACATAAAGTAAATAAATACACGTTTACACAGTAGGTCAATTTAAGCGAACTGGTCGAAATAGCTATTCAATTTGACTGTACTTTAATTTGAACGACATCATTCAACTCAACGGCTGCACTTCGACTAGCTTAGCGGTTGAAAACATTGTTCAATACTACATCTAGAGAATGTTAGCGTTAACGAACATTAAATATAAATACAAATATTATAGTTGGTTCAAATACTCTGTACTTATATGATACTACAACCCGGGATTAAACGTATCTGTCCTACAAATCGAACTCAGGACTTTGCAGACACGATCACTCCTTACTGAGCTGAAAACTAATTTAATTGTCATTGTTTCTTACATGAAATAGATACTTACGGAGCTTTTAAATGCTAAATTCATCCTGTTAAAGTACAAGAACTTATGATCTGTATTTGCAAGTTGAGCATTTTGTATAGCATGGAGAGTGCATTGCTCACTTATTGAAGAGGCAATGGTTGATAGTTGTGGACCAATAAAGGCATCCAAAGACCTAAATGTGTCCACATTAAGGTTTGTATCAACTGTAAAAAAATATATTCAATTAGTCACATCAATCATACTAAAATAATATTAGTTTTAATACTGAAGTAGTTGAGTAGATGTAAAATTGTTAATTTCAATCCTGTAATGGCCCATTGCAGGGCAAGTCTCTTCTCAAACAGAGGCGCTCTCACGTTGCTCCAGTGTCAGTTGGTGGGAAATCCAAGTGTCAGAAAATTTTATATCACCTAAAGAACTTTCGATATGCTATTGTATTTTTATCTAATAGTTACAACTGGGATTGAGGGGTCCACGTCTTTTAAAGCACAAAATTGCTCAAGAATTTTTTCCACTAGCGGACATCAATCCAACTATTAACTGTGATCGCTGGTAAGAGTCGGCTTCGTCGGACGGAGATGCAGCAAGGAAACTAATTTAATAACAATCGAAAATCAACCAAAGAGTTTCTACATCGCGATCGAAGTCGATGCTCTCTTCTTTTTCTAACTCAGACGATCACATAATTATAATATATTTGACAATTGAACATTTATTTAGAACATTAACAATAATTGTGAATTGTTGAACTCACGTCTCTAACAGAATTGTCTGATTAGGTCGTACTCGTATCGGGATTTTATTCGAAAATTCTCACAACATAATTTGCTACAGACTGAGGTGTTACTTTCAAAATCAAAATAAATTTAACAACTCACCATCAACAGTAAAAGAGACTGTAGCACTGAGAGTCCTGTATATGATAAGATAGAACTGCTTGGTTTCTGTCTCATCTTCATGCATGAGGTGTACAGTCACAAGCTTTTGCAAGTCTTCTGCGCTTCTTATACCATCTGGGGGGCTGATAAATCGGCCATGCCTTTGAGCTGCTGTTACAGCTCCACCCTGTATTTCCTTCTCAACTTGCTTCGGTAATAATGTTTGCACCAAATACTGATATAATGTGAGCATGTCATGTTTAGACAGACTATTCCTGTGAATAAAAGATAATAATAATAAGCTCTCAGATTTTGGAATACGTGACTATTCTTGACTGTTTAAGTAAATATTTAAGCTTTATCTGGTCGGATCAGGTATTAACACACTTGGAAATACCAGTAAGCATGGCATGCCACCAAAACGCCGATCCCCAAAATGGAGACAAGTTATCATAAAAGTTTCGCGTCAGAATCACGATCCTTAGTAATAAGGCAAGACTGAAGAGAGAGGGAGGTTGTAACTTGGTTGTAGTTGCGAAAATTCAGCTGTGATTTCAGAAATGACGTAATGGTTATTGGATATGATAATAGGCAGTGTATTGAATGTCTTATTTATTGCAGACGGACAATTAATAGGCTAGGCGACGCCCCCAAAACTTTTTCGGTAGTTTTATTACTATTTTGTATCCGCAATACTTCGTCGAAAGAGAAATGGTGAAATAATCGTTTGAAGGCCAAGCTAGGGGGTTCCACTGGAATATATATTTTTTAATTGAATGTTGCTGTTGGCCATATTGACCAATACAGATTCACTGTTTGTACTGAATTGTTTAAGTGAAGAGTTTTGATATTGATTAAGTATTAAATACACTAAATATAAACATTGTGGTTGTTCCTGATTGAAAATGAACGTTACCTTCTCAGGATTAATTATTAAACTTGTCTAACACCATTACAACCTATTATACATATGTAAACTATGTCTACACTGGTTTTCAAAACAGAAACAATTGTGTGACAATTTTACACATCTCTATTATGCCACTAGTTTTAACTCATCTATTATTTATCATTATTATTATTATGTGTAACAATAGAAGATTTAACTTACCAAATAAGTTGTTCATTGTAAATGAAAGAGACACATTTAAAGTCCGGGTAATTGATTTCGAGGAGATCTATAAAGCACATGACTTTGAAGAATGAATTTTTCTCCAGAGGCAAGTAGCTGATGCCAGGTATAACATTTGTTATGTCACTAACTATACTCCTGGATGCAATATACTGAAAACACATATTCTGATTTATATAAGTTGAGCAAAACAAAGAGATCGTATGGTACAAAAATAATTAATGAATAATTGTTTAACTTTGAAAATAGCAGAAAAACATACCGGTGTGAAAAATTGTTCACATTTATTGTATATCTCTTCCGGTGGAATATCTTTGAACAGTCCAATGAACATTTTAAACATCTTGTAAGCAGACTCAAGTAGATCATACATTATAGAAGGTTCAACCTGAAATTACAGGATTGTATAAATTTCACATAACATTATGTGTTATAGTGATGGCGTTTGTTTAATCACAAGTGTAACACAGTAACAATCAATTAATTATGAGGAGAGTTCTGACCAATCATGATTGATTCAGATACATAGTTATATTAATATAGTCATCATTATATGAATTACATGGAATAACTCTTAGACAACATTGTCATGTTTTTAACATTGCCTGTGGGTTACATTTCTTAATTTATATCAAAGTTATAGGTTTTTTTTTAATATACTTACTATGTCTCGTTTTTCTCCTCCAGCCAGTGCTTTTGTTGCATAAGGAATTCTTACTACCTGAAAACATTAGTTCTGTGTTGTTTAAAAATCTTCAAACATTTTCTGTTCACTCTAAATTTAAATAATTTGTTCTACTAACATTAAACATAACATTAAAATAATCATCAAAATTAAAAATTCATTATTTTTTTTCCATCATTAAAAAATATCCAATTCAAATAATTAGTTAGAAACCATACCAGAACCATCCAGAAATTCTTTTCTGGTTGATAGAATATGTATCTCTTTGTTTGTGTCTGCAAAGCTTCACATGGTTCAGAGGAAAATGTGCTGAAAAATAGGAAAAACTAGATAACTTTTATTACTTTTTATCGAGTTTTACATATGAAGATCTTTAATTATGTAACTATAGCTGGACAATATGTGATAGCACATAAGCAAAATGACAAGACTGAGTAAGATCAGTCGAAATGAGACCATATGGCCATTATTTTATATTTTAAATAAATGTCAGTATAAGAACACTGCATTCCACAATTAAACAATTGAGTTCCAGTAAATAATTATAACAATTATACCTTTAATTTAAGTACTTTGTTCTAGGTTAAACAATAAGTTTTAACATTGCCTTCCTTGATATTACAAAGCTTTATGAAATGGAATGCAGTTTATTGAATTTTTGTTTATTAACTCGATATTCTAGCTTCAATGAGCCAAGTGTATTTTATAGTGAGCTTTTATAAGCAATTGGGTGAAATTGTTATTTTAAAACATTCAAAATGGTTATTCTGCAAATATTTAAAGGAATATTTGTTACTTCATGAAACTATTTTATTATCATTAAAATTAGACACTAAGTTTGTCTAGAGGCCTTTTTTAATTAGAGCTATTTGCCAAACAGGTATAATGATCTAACAAACTTACGTCATAAATTTGACTACTGCTTCACATAAACCCACTTGTATTTTACGAGCATCTGCATTGATATCATTGGGGTAATAGAACAGGATCCTTTTCAATTCCTGAAAAAGTTTAGTAACAAAGTAAACAATTGCAATCGAAATGGAACAACATCGTTTTTTGTTTGGATGACCTCAATTTTTTATATAAACTGAATTATTTAGATGATTGTAACAAATTTATTTAATAACATTACTTACATCTCCTTCCTTGGGACCAAAATTGGAATTGAAAATAAAAAATGAATTGATTTTTGTTGTTATATCAATCATCTTGATAAAATATACAATATAAATAAATCTGAAGCTTAAAAACAATTGTGAAGAAATAAATTGTATTTAGCAGAGGTTTAGGATAATATTTTAATATGTACGGATATATATTATCGGGATTGTTAAATAGATACAATACTATATGTATTGTAAAGCAAAAAGAGTTGCTTGTAAATTGAATAGACTTTATTTTAGATAAAACATGACAACATTTTTATTTTACTTTATTTGACTATCTGATTATTGTATTTTATTTTGATTCAAGAAATAGTTTGTCAATTTATGTCAATCCGTCACTGACAATGATGGTGACATTTACACCACAGAGTAGTTAGAGCAAACAATTTCAAAATATTAGAAAGGCTGTGCGACAGTGCCACAAAGTATATTATTCTGTAACGAAAAAGATTTTTTTTGGTAAAACAAAAACCTTTGAAAAATCTGCTTTCGGGAGTATTTGAGATTATTTGAGGTCACGTTTACAGTAAAAACTTAATAACTATATGTATATTTATAAAATAATTATTTTTTTATATTTAAAAAATTCTAAATACGTTTATTTGTATGTTCAAATAATTAGATAACATTAAACACCAGATGTAACGTCCTATGCTTGGCAACTATAAATGAAATCAACAGTGTGGGTAAAATTTAAAAATAATTTCAACATTGTTATTGGTTGCCATGGATATTATTTTTATGATTACGGTGTGGTCAATATCACATGGTTGTCTTTATAAATCCTTTACAATTTTCAAGAGAGCATGTATGCATTTATTTTGTATATTATCTAATATACAACTTATAGGAAATTTATAAATTGGGATTAATAATACACTTTGGATCAATATTAAATATTAATAAAAACTTAAATAATGGCTATTCGCAATCCACGACTTCCCCTCTTGCCAGGTTACGGCACAAATCCATTGGTAAGTTTTTTAAAAGTATAGAAAATTATGTCTAGTAGTTTCAAATACGACATCAAACTCCGATGATACAGATTTAAATGTAGGTTTACCCTAATTATATAAGTATTGTCTGGTATTTAATCTACGCAAAGTAAAAAAAAATATACCTATAGTTTTGCATATCATTTTCAAACCTTAATAAATCTTTCTTTTGGTCGTCATAATGATTCTAGGAGCAAATTTATCTGATACCTCATAATGTTAGGTATATGTATGTAAGGGAAAGTAAAGCAGTGCATTATAAATACAGTAATACCCCGAAGTCAGGTATTACACGACTTCGGATTTAAGCGATTTTCCTTCTTGACCGCTAGCGCCGCATGTATCAGCCTCCGCCCTCAGTCTTGCTAATGTTCACTTGAATGTTAATTAAGTTCAATTGCTAAGGCGTTACAATAAAATAAAATATTCCGATGAAGGTACCGAAAATAAAAAAGTTATTAGCATGTTACGAGGAAATTTAAGTAGTTAGGCAACATTGTTAGAATATATGAAGCCTTCGACATAGAAATGACTTTGGTTTACATTGTTTTTATAGTTACATGATTATCTTTATAATAATAGTTATGATTCCTTCGCCTCATTATTTTTATTTACTTGCCAGATTGGAAAGAAAAGTTTCGGAGTACGACCGATATTCACTTCCATTGACAAAGTGAACATGCTAGTGGACAAAGCAGAGGGTATCAACCGGGTCCCATCTTTGTACTGACGTAAACAAGCGCCGGACTTGCCCACCTGGATTATGTATGATAAAAATGTACGATGTATTACATACTTTGTCTTAAAATATAAAGACGTGTTCGAATATTTTTTAATTATTAACTATGACTGAATATTGGTAACCGACCAATAGCGATGTAAAATATTTATATTATTATATAGTATTTAATAATTAATTTGTAGTAACCAATTAACTAAGTTATTACGTTCAGAAGGGTTTACATACATTTTCTGACAATAAATTGTTCTGTCTCACACTTTGGACTTTATATGTTACAGATTTTGCATTTCAAAGCCTATTTTCAACAATCTCTTCATGAGATGCGCTCAGGAAGCCATGTTCTACGGAAGGTGGATATTTATTTCTTTCTTGAAGACGGTACCATTAAAGTTGTAGAGCCGAAGACTGAGAATAGCGGATTATCACAAGGTTAAAGTCAATATTCTAGGTATTTAAACTGCGTGTTCACGTAGAATTTGAGAAATATTATCATCAGAATAAACACGTCATAAATAATCCAATTATTAAACTGAAGACATCAACTAAACAGTACGTAGTTCTCATTAATAAAATCGATCAATTACTCCACATGTTGACTATTTATTAAAAAAAAAGTAGTCCGTATAAACTGGCAGCCAAGTTTGAACATAAAGCTCAATAGTTCATCTGTTCATATACATTCAGTTTAGATCAATATCGATAACATACCGATTTAACTAGAAATTATATGTAATTATATTAAATGCCATCAAAGTGAGATAAGGTTTGCATCGTATTGTATAATA
>DWPA01000413.1:0-25670 GCA_018251375.1 Calpodes ethlius
AAATATCTACAACATAATACTTAGAAAAAGCTTGCTTTCAATTATTGATTACCCGACTAGAACAGTAGGATACTTTCTTAATGACGCGGAAAGACTCGTGCGTAGTTTGAAGCCAAATACTTGTTAACTATTATTAAACTTATGATGGTGTTTAAAAAAAAACCTACTAGTAGTATTATAGACGCTTAACGTTTAACGCTTTTAATGTTGAAGTATATGAAGGCAGTGACAGCCTAGTGGTTCGAACGTTGGTTCCTCGAACGTGGGGGCGTGAGTTGGAATCCTGAACGTACCTCTAATTTTCAAAAAGTTATGTGCGTATTACTAGTTAATTATCACTTGCCTCGGTGAAGGAAAACATCGTTCTCGATGTTCTCGAAGATGTGTGAAGTCTGCCAATCCGCACTTGGCCAGTGTAGTGAACTAAGGCTTTTACCCCTCATTTCATGAGAGGAGACTCGAGCCCAGCTGTCGGACAATGACGGGTTGTAATGATGATATTGAAGTATGTGTTTAAACACTAGAAATTCCTGTATCTGTATCGAGGGTGAGACGGTCAATAAGAATAACATAAATATCACTAACAGCCAAGGTCCGAGAGTAAAGATTAATCTATCACGTATCAGCCCTGACCGATAATCGCTACTGCGAGCTATGCGACAAAGTTACTATTAAGTAAGCAACGAGATCGTCAAAAAATTTAACTTCAGACTATTACTCATAAATAATACAGTTTCAAATGTTTATTATTGTTAATCTAGTGCTACCGAGAAAGTAAACGTAACGTCAATATGACGACTTCCTGGTTTAAGTAATTTTCACACGACGTTATATAAATGGTGACATTCCATCGTCGCAACTCGAAGTCGTCGATGGCATGTCAATCTTACCTAGGAAATGGGCGTTCAGGTGTGAAATGTGCGCACTCGCTCATGTCATCGTGAGCTGAACACTTACAAATCATACCGGTTCGTATTCAATCGTATAAAACAGACTCAACCCGACCGCACTCTTAAATTGTTTGAATAGAAACGAGGTGCTCAGTTACAAGATCATTTGTATTAATCAGCTGACAAAATGAGCACGTCGTCGGTCGGGCCAGTGATTTCTGAGATTAATGCGCGTTCCTAACGAGGCTACTAATCAAGCGGTATGGCCGCATGCCGGAAACAACAGTTTAGTCAAAACAAGCCGTAACGCTGGTGTTTTACAAGAGTCTGGTCACTCCCGATAAGAGACATTTATTCTACTACTTAAAGCTTGTTTACTAATTTATCCTATGTACGATTTGACTTGGATCAACAAAAGTAGTCGTGTTCGTTGAATTGGGCAACTGTACATTACCGTATTATACGTTGGTAAATAAAACAAAGGCGCCTATTCCGCTTCTTGAAGTATATTGCAGGGTTCACGAAATTTAAAATGTCACATAAGTATATACGTTTTCTTCGTCTTCAGACATAGATACATACAAATAACCAAAGAACTACTTGTTCTTAGTACTTTTTATTTGACTTGCATTGTTTACTATTATGTTTCCTTGTTTCAAATCTAGCAAGCTAAATTAGAACAATTTTCGCTTATAAAGTTGTAATTTGGCAATCATTTTAGTTATGATGAAAATATAACTTTTATACAATTATCCCTGATACTACACTTAGATTCAGCTCCAGCCAGGAAAACCCTTCAATCGTGAATGAGCAGTTACTAAATATTCTGCCATATAATAACGTGTTTTTACTTTTCATTAATTTATTCAAAAGAAGAAACCGTTTGAAAAATGTTATCACATTCTTTGGTCAATGTAATATTTCTTTATAATTTATATAAAGGTAATTAATTAATATATTTTTTAAGATTTTGTTTTCCCATTTCGTTTACATGATAATTAGGTACTTTCAAACATAGAAACAAAACTTAAATAAAGTGTAGTGCTATAGAAGTCAATGTACTTGAAAAACAGTTTCAAATATAATAAAATAATAAACTGATTACAGATAAGTTAACTACTTGTACTACGTATTGTATTATATTGGGATGTAAACGTATATAAATTCTGTCACACATGCAATCAGAAATTTAATTTGTGAAATATTTTTCACCACTTAGAAGTTTAGACATACTAAAAACTACTTTATCATTATTTATTCACATGGAAAAGACAATTCGTAATCAATCGAATACGAAATGAAACCAATTCTCAGGCATTACAACTACAAACTTTATTAGCACCGACAAATTAAACACTTTATAAACTCCTCAGATAAAAGGAACAAGAATATTCGTATTGAGTGTTAAATTTAAATACTTTCTTTAAACGTAACACGATACGGCAGTGGTAGCCCAAGCATACACAATGAATAGTTGAATACAACAAGTTATGGAGCTATTCAAGTACACTTTACTTTCTTTAAATAGAAACCGCGTAAAATCCGTAAAAGGCACTCCTACGATTAACATACACTACTATCGAATCGAGGTTACTAATTCTATGTTTAATCTCGATTTACGTTGTAGTAAAGTTGATTATTTCGAAAGCTAATGATTATTTATTCAAATCGCAAGTTAAACCGTTTATTAAGTAAAGCAGTATTAAATTATTTTATGCGTTCAGCATCTAAGCGGCGCGCGCGGCCCGGAGGCGGGGATTAAGACAGTGCAGACGCATTCCAGCCGGTCATAACCTAACACTGACTCACAGACTCCATTTCAGGACTGTACATTGATTTCATTTTGCTTTACACCGCTGGATAACGCAAAGTACATTCATATTCGAGTATTTTTTTTTTATTTATAATTAATTGAAAGGAAGTTGACAATTATTACATTCTATGCTCTACTTGTTTATATTGATTTTTTTACCAATTAACCAACGTTGTTTCAGGTATAACTCAACATTGTAAACTCAGACAATTACTGTACTTTGCTATTATCCAATATTATATACTATATTAGAAATTAGAAATGCCAATGATATTCTAGACATTATTGTAAATATTAATAAAGATATCGAAAATTACCGGTAAGACGTGCTTTTATTCACGTTTAAATTTAGTTTTTAGTCACAGTAAAATATATTTTGTATGCATTTCACAAACCAAAAGTAGAACTTCTGAGGTCACAAATATTTTCATTACAGGATATTTTGTTTTGCTAAAGCCTTCCATAGGTTAGTAATGGACATGTTAGGTTTATTTAAATAGTAATCCCAGAATTCTCCCTCAGATCCTGACTTAGTGGCGGGATGTCCGTGTCACATGACCCTTGTTTCGAAGGCAGCGAGAGTTGTTTTACTCTTATATTAGCTCGGTCAGAGGCATGTCGCATGGCTCTGTGCGGATTTGCGTGCGGGTCGCTCATGCCTGAATAACTAATCTCCGGATCAAATTTATTATACATATTTTTACATAATATGTGTTTTTGGGTTCGACTGTATCTTTCTGATACGTAAAACGTATATTATTTTAGTTTTTATGTAAATGATAAATGACGTTATTTCATCCTTAGTAACATCAAAAGCATCATTGATGAAATACCAGTCAAGAAGAAAGTGGCGTATTCTTATTGTTACTTCTTTAACACAGTTTCCAAATCATATAAAACCAATTCACTATTGACTCTAAAGTAAAGTCAAAAGATAAATTACTAGACATAAAAACATGTCAATGAAGCATTAAAGTGTGTTAAACTTGTAACTGTAAATAAGCCAAATATTTTATCATTCATTGTAATATTTTCGGTGTCCTCTAGTCTTTCAGTGGTTAATCCCACAGTCCGCCACGCTGACCAAGTGCAAGTTATCTTTGAGAACAT
The DNA here is from genome assembly GCA_018251375.1 of Calpodes ethlius. Taxonomy (NCBI): domain Eukaryota; kingdom Metazoa; phylum Arthropoda; class Insecta; order Lepidoptera; family Hesperiidae; genus Calpodes; species Calpodes ethlius. Next base: position 3,814 of record DWPA01000413.1, read on the forward strand.
TATCAAGAACCTGTGCGCCTCGCCATGATTTATTCACAAAAGCAAGTAATCATTATTTTTTATTCAAAATAATTAAAGCATTAAAGTGCGTGCACTTGAACTCAAATGTTTCGTCGAAACCGATATTCATGGCCCGGTTACAACTACTTCTAAGTTCGAATACTTTTACAATAACTTATTTTCCATTTAAGTAGTAGCAGATTCCAAAATTCTAACGTCTGAATGAATCCCAACAACGCCGCGACGTCACGAGCGGCAACGGCGCGGCAACGCACGCGCGACCCCGACGCAGCGTTAACTAGAAATCTTTGACCCCTGCCAATGCGACGCACTATCGATACCCGATGCCAATGAGCCAATAACCAAACCACCCACAAAAACCGATCAAGGTCAATGATAACAGTTCTATCGATTAGCCGTTCACGATCACCTTTATCTAATTACCCGCTTATCAGATATCTACATGAAATTCCTAAATTCCTTGCCACGTACACGTATTATTTTTAGACCACGTAAATAAATTTTCCCTCGTTTACAAATAACATCGTTGACAGAGGTGATTGATTCCCGAATTCCGATAACTGCAATGGAACTTGTAAATAGTTTATCACATTGAAAATAATATGTCCGTCAAATAAAAGTCATGTAATTTATTTTATCTATTACTATATAAAATAGTCCTTGCTTATCTTTTCCATGTCGTATATTTTATAACATAATCATTACGATTGTGTTGATAATATTTTATATGGACGTCCACAAAGATAACATACCCGTAAATCGGAGTTTCCAGAAGACGTAGAGTTACCACTGGAGCTTCCTAGTCGACCGTTATGATGCATTTCAGTCAAATAGTTCACAGAAAAATACGACACGAGTAGTTTATAAATATTTATTCACTTCACTGTATCACTGGAGTTTCATACACATGCTACAAAATACACTCGTTATATTTGCTGGCGCGACTTAGTCGTTAGAGCGGCCCCATTACACAGCGATTTAAACTAACTACCTAAAACAGAACATAGAGGGGCCTTGTTCTTAATACTAACACTCTATTCGAACGCTGAATAGAATGCCTCATGCGGAAGTTAAAACAAACGTTTCTTTACCAGCCATATACTTGTTCATTACCCAAAACACTGGTGTCCGAAACAAATTGGAAATGGCATACGTGACACAAGACGAACGTCTAGCGATAAAAATGAAAATATTACTGATATTGGCGATAACAATCGACATTGGGAGTTAAATATATTATCAGATAACATAGTGTACGTAGCCATAGCGTCGCCTTGAAAATCCGTTTACAGAATTTGCATATTGAAATTTTGAATTAAAAAAGAATAATATTTAAATATATAATTTATAGTTGTAAAATAAATACTAATCAGAGTAATAACACATTTTCAAGTGATACGGTAACTAACGCCCACGCATGCTCAATAGACTCACGTTTGATTGTAACTGATAGACAAGATTATACTATCTCTAATCTATTATTTGTATCGTTAGTTACAAACTTTATTTATTTGTGTATTATTATACGTACTACATATTTTTTTATTTTGATATGGCGGGAAAAATATAAAGATTACTGTATACAATAAGGATTAAAACAACTATATATATTTTATAATTAATTAGGCAATTCGACGAGTGTCTTATTATTTTAATTAAATAGACGATTTTTATCTCCCATTACCAATTGATTAGTTACTTATAAACAAGCAACGTGTGAGAGCTATAAATGTTACCGTTAAGTAAGATAAAGTTAATACATATATGTATATACATACAAATGTCGATCGAGTACTGAACGTATGTAAACATAAAATAGTCACCACATTGTCGCGTGCTCAAATGGTTAAATTAAACTCCGTATTCAGTTGAAAGTTCTTAAGACAGCTCTCAAAACGTTCATGTACTACGGCTTAATATTTGCACAGATCATCGCAACGCTTTGAGCGGCCGATTTATCGGAGCGAACGCGTTGATGTAATGAAAGGGTTTTTCTTTAAAAGGTGTTAAGATTTGCAAATACGGCGCAAAGCTGTCGAATTCGCATGCGCGTGGGCAATACGGCGCGCGCGGCGGCACTGGCTGCCGGAGTGCCGGCTGGCTGCGCGGGAGTCGCGGAGTCGCGGGCGCCGGCCGCCGGCCACTCCGCCGACCATTGCACCTGACTCGCTCTGCGCCCGCGGTCTGCCCGTACTTTCCAGGTATCGCGCCAGATGTAATCCCATTAGAAGTCGCTTGCCCCCACGGTTCGCTAGTTCACAGGATCAATTGTTCTATCCTCATCGTTTTGTACCACCAAAACTGAGTTCACTAGCCATGAGTGACATTTTCGATTAAAATAATTATACTCTCCTAAACCAAACAATTTATCAATATTCAGTACAGAACAGCACAGTAAGTCTCATTGATATTAAATTCAAACAAAAAATTCATTGTCTTGCTGATATCCGTTGTTATTCTTATACTTTCATTAAACCTTATCATTCATGAGGTCAACCGTCAATTCTGTGCGAGCCGTATCATTTTTCACGCTACCTATCCGTCTTTCATTCCATTTGTGTCTTCTCTGGTCACCTGCCACCTTCATGTTTATGTAGAATATAATAGAAATGAATATACTCTTAGTTATACTCTCCATACAAGTAACAATAACAAAATTATTTCATTTAGATACAATGAGTAGTACAAAAGGCGGTCTATCGCTATAAAGCGATCTTTTCCAGATAACCTTTGGGCGGATGACACAATAAAAAGAAAATAAATGTTCAAGCAACACATGTTTCAAGACGTATTTAGTCAAGCAGTTATGCAATTCATCCCTAAAACATGTCCATATCACGATAAGCAATTCAGAGCTCAGATTTGTACAATTACTATCTACATAAAATGTTGATATTCCATTTTATTATCTACATAAATAAAAATGGATTGTCAAATGTGTTGTCAAACTCGAGAATGGGTCGACCAATTCCGCATTTTTTTAACGTTTCTGTTAGCGCACAAGGAAGGTTGTTATGGAAAGAAAATTATAAATACAAAATTTTTTTTGCACTCTATTCGGGAAAAGGCTGTATGAATCATTCCTTTGTCTATATTCTAAAAAAAATGACGTACGGGTCATGATGATTCATTTGTTACTTCCTCGGTGCGTAGCACTTGTTGTTTGCTATCAAATATCTCAACACGAAATACAATTGTGTTTTTATTTGTTAAGTGTGTACATTCACACCCATGCCGCCTATAATAAGCGGGCACAGCTATTTGGATCGAAGAAACCGAAACGCTACAAATTAAAATATAAAAATCAATTTGGGTTGTTTTAAAGATAATAGGGCAGAACAACGTCTGCTGGGGCAGCTAGTTGTTAATCCAACCCCCCCCCTTTTCATATGCATCTTACTTTGCCAACAGAAAAAAATTACATGCACCGCGCCGATAGTAGAAAACGAGAGTTGCTGTGGAGCATGTCCGTAGGGTGAGTATCATGATAGCAGTATTTTAGGCACACTCTCAGTGTCCACTGCATCTCCTACAAGATCTTTCTCTATCTTACAGAAATTAAATTATCTAAGAAACAAAATGGGCAATGAAAGAGCTACTGGTCTGGTTTTAATGAGCGTACGCCGAGATCTGGCTGTGCAACTTAATTCCGAATAAATTATTAATCAGCAAAAAAACGTCAAAGACTTAATTTATTACCTTAAAGTTCCCAGTTTGTTACTTTTGAATAAATAATGCAATACCTATGTCCAGCAGTGGACTTTAAAAGGCTGCTAGATAGACAGATAGATAGAATGCAATACATACATTACATATAACTTTTTATTTATAAGCACCTACATAGAGGATCTTAAGTTAGATATTATAGATTACCTACATGTTATGGTCGCAATGTTTAATTTGTAACTGATACATTTCATTGACGTTAGAGCTCTGTTTTTTTACTCTGGGGACTTCCCCCTTGTCAAAGCTATAGCTACGTCCGTGTGCACAAGGTTGACTCCAGATGAATGGAGCCCCTTATCAAAGAAAATCCGCGATAACTTTATATTAATTTCCTTGATATCTTTAAAACTCGACCACAGTTATCAAACAAAACTAAATGTGGAAATTCTTTTCATAAACAGACGAAAAAAATAGTGCTGAACTGTTTTATCTCTGCAGAAATTCCTGTTTATTTCCCGTTATTAAATATATACAAAAGATTCAAAATCTATGTTGGTTTCTTCTGTACTGTACTAATGTAAACATATATGTAGATACAAGAGTGAAAAAAAGGTTTGAATATTTAAATGAATAAAAGCTCAAATATTAAAAACAGATTAATGTCAATTATTCGAAAATTATTCGTTATTATTATTATAACAAACATCATTAATCTCTATGAATCAAAAACGCTGAAACGCCTAATTAATATTCTCTAGTATCCCACCATTGATTGATTGCCTACTTGATGATTATGATAAATAAGTATGATTAGTAAATATATTTTTTGTCGTCACCGCAAAAAACTTGTGGGTGCTAACACGGGAGAAAGACTTAAGAACATGGTGTGTCTTTTAAATTATCATTCATTCATCATAATCAATACAAAAAATTACAGACGTGATAGCATGCGTATAAACAGAGGAATCAGTCCCATGTTCGCCACGACATGAGTGATAGCTATGTCGGCTCTCCTTGACAGGTTGTCTGGTAAAACAACGGTCCGAATGTATGCTTAGTTATACTAGTGAATTCTTCGCCTCTGATTGCGTTTACAATAAAACTATTTGTGTTTTCGGAATGTATTATTTTTATCTATGTGTGTAATACAAAAACAAAAAAGTTTTTTTTCACTTTTATTATTATTAATAATGTCTTAAATCATTAACGGCCAGTAGGACACGTGTCTCTCCTCATTATTGAGAAGGTTAGAGGCGGTGAGAGGCTAGAGCTTACTCCTTAGGGATTGGAAAAGGTATAGTGACCAACTCGTATATCACTAGTTGCTATGACGCACGAAGACCTCTAACGCGGCATTGGTACTGTTATGATCAAGAAGTCTTAACATGTTTTTCGAAGCACAGAAGTGATGAAGAAATTTTACCAATGCAGAAACTGTCATTAATGGGATTTAATTACGACAAAACATTATTGAGCTTTTTTTCGTGATTTTCTAAAGCTACCTAATAATTAGCTAATTCATATCTAAAAGTATGTTGATTATATCCATGAATTTATTTAAATAGTGGAGATGCATAGTTTGTCACGCGGAAAAAGAAAGAGGTCAATAACACAGTCTCTGGTAGGCTTTATAATAAGGTACTATCATATTTTATGATAATTATACATTTTAAAATAGTCAAATCGAAATAAAATCTAACCTTCTATGTGTTTAAAACGAAAACTAATGTTAATGAAAACTGATGTAAAGTATCGATTCCAACGAGGTCAATGGCATGACCGCCGAAGAAAATTTGCATTTTAATACGTATTCCGTATACCGAGGACTACGAATCCAATCAAATAAATTGCCATTAGGTATGCTTCTCTGTGCTCTCGAAAGTGTTTACAAGGCATTTACATCCGCAACATAACAGGCACCGTTCGACTGGTTTCGTTAATTTGCAATGCAGATATATTTTTGCGACCAAAAGTCGAAACTGATAAAGCACTACCTACTTGATATTCTTCAGCACACTTTTCAGTGTAGAAATGACGTATGATAAATAAAATGTTAACTCGAAATTAGTTTTACAAACGCTTCCAATCGAGCTACGCTATATCTTTACGTCCCGCAAGAGGCAAGTTTTGATATTCATAAAACAGAATCAGGTAATTTAGGTAATTATATATTTTTTTTCCTTTCAGTCAAAGTAGCCCAGTTATATCGCAATATAAAGATTTCTCGTAGAAATTGAAAAAAGTATAGCCACATAAAAATAAAGTGGTATTTATTGTTACTAATTAAATGTTTCACTATTAGGCCCGGACAAAGCTTTAGACCGAGTTGTCCTGCTAGTAACAAATGTTTAATGTCATTATATATGGCATTGTGTAGTTAAGTGTTCAAATTTAGTTAGTTGGCAAACAATGGAAGCGTGACTGCGGCGGGTGGCTGACTTTCATTAATGATCTCCGTTAGCCAAACAAGTACAAAAAATACCGGACAATCACCATTTTGAGAACGGTTTAAATTTTATCAAAACAATCTTTATTTTTATTGCCATACTTGCATGGAAATCCGTATTCAAACATTAAATTAATGCGTTGAAATTAATATACTCCGACACTACTTTTACACAATGGCGCCATCTAGTACATATTTCAGCACACTAGTTGAGTTGCGCGTGCGCAGTTTGCACAAACGAGAGTTGGAATTTACTTAATGTGACAAACATTAAACAGATGGCGCTACGGTATGCTTCAGTGTTTAAAATAATTAGTTATAGAAATAATACAATATTGTGAATCGTAATAAAATAGGTTACAACGTGACAGTAATTTATTAAGTATTATAAAGCTAAAAATATTTCTGACTGACATTATTGTTCATATTTGTTTTTGGAAATTAACAAACGGCCTAACGAGCCTGATGGAAAATGGTTACCAAATACCAAAAGAGTAACCGATAATTTACTGATCACAAACACATTTTACGTACCTTGTTCTCACAGCCTATGTGGCAGACGTATTTGCACACTGAAACAAAAGAAAAATTATATGAAAAAAATGTATCTTTCTCGCAATAAGCGTTATATGTTATTAAACAAATGCTTGTGATTAAAATAAGACTGAAAAATAACATATAATAAAATATTTAACTTACACTAGAGTATACAGCGGGATCGGTTTCAGATTTAATTGAGAAGAAATATAAATGACAATTTAAACAAATATTTTTCTTGTTACATTGGTACAGACAGATACATATACCTATATATGGTTACATAGATCTTAGGCGAAAGATTTTAATAGTGCCCCGATCATATGAAAATATTGTGACCAAAAATATCACTTAGTAAAAAGAAAAAAAATAAAAACGTTAAAAATTATGCCTGGTCGAAATTCAAAAAAATTAAAAAAAATACCTCTACAGCAGGAGCCCTGATCGTGGACGGGCTGGTGGCACCAGTGGCAGGGCCTCGGTTTCTTGAAGGTTTTTCTTCTGAATGTATGCGCCTGTGCCACGCCATCCTTCTGCAATAAAACGAAAATTCATTACTTTCATTACCTCACTTTGTTCTTCTTATAAATATCTTCTAATAACAGCTGACACTATAATATATATTAGTGACAGACCATAAATTGAGTCAGTTCAAATGGATAGCAAAAGAACGTACAAATGTTTTTAAGCTAAAATCCATAGATTTTTTATCAACGTATGTAATATGTCAACAGCAGCTTTATCAATCATTTAAACTGGTAGTAAGCACCACGTGCCATTTAACAGAGATGCTACTAACGATGCAGGCGAGAAACAAAAACGGTCAAGTGGTATTTCACGAGGGGCTCCGAGCGGTCACCTCTACCTGCGCGTCCCTTCCACAACAAAGGATGTCTAGCGGGAGTCCATCCCCATTCATATTAAAGCACGCGCTTTACGAATTTCTCTCTTGAACGTGCCGACGTCACATTAGTGATGTAGGAATGTATACGATGAAACAAATATGCTTTGGGTAGAGTGAGTGACCTGTGAAATGTTTTTATTAAGTAAAAGTTGGGCTGAATTCGTAAAATATTTGAATTTAAATATTTGCTTATTTAAAGGAATATGTTGCTTACTGACAATTATTGAAATACATTCGACTCGTACACTAGTGTGGGATTGTTAGTTTTTGACAATGGATAATTTCGACAAATAAAAATGAGGCGTCTCAATTGTCTGTTGGTAAATAGAAGCTGTGTGATGTTACACTGAGTTATAATATAACACCTTTGAGAGAATATACATTATATTAACAATTACTGTTTATCTGGATTAACAACATAGATGCATTGTTTATATCTTTTGAAGTAAAGAAATGGTTATGAGACTGCGGCCAGTCGTAAATCGAATACCTTTATGCACCTTCTTCTTACAATAAGCGTGATTTTGATGGATATTAATGAATTTTACTCATAGGTACATCATCATCAACTATCATCCACTTGCAGAAACGAACCATTAATATTTAACACTTTTTAAATCCTTATGCCCATTATATCTTTGCACAGCACAACATTAGACATTTCAATGAAGTGTCAAACGGGGTTATAATCCGCGTTTCTGGTTGTACAATAATTTCGTATAGATTTTAGTGTAACGTTATTAAATTAAATATTTGTTATCATTAATGCCTCCAATGTATAATGATGCATTCATGTAAAACTTTGTGCAACTGACTGCTGGAGAGCTTATTGAATAGTAAATTATGACGTACCAAATTAAAAAATGCCATAAACCAGAGGATTACTTATTCGTCATCAATGTAATCATGATGGACGTTAGAAATAAATACTCGTAGTTGTTAAGAGATCCAATCACTCGCGGACGACCATTCGTTTTGAAATAAAAAGTGTTTGCCCATTTACAAACTGGCGGCTGACAGAACAATGCACGCGTAGGCAAATAATTATTTTTATTCGGGTAGGCAACAGCGGAGATGTAATAATGTATCGCCCGTAGAAGCAATTCAATTTCAATAAAACTCCCAAGCTTTGATCTTTATCTGTAGCTCTTGACAAGTTCTACACTCGTTAGCAAATTGTGACTGACAGTAATAAATCTCGGTGGGTTTATATGCTGGTGGCGACGAAACGAAAGGAAATGGATAATCTCATCGAGGAGCGATCTTCTATCGGATGCTGGTTATATTAACGAAACCCTATCCGTCTACATTTTTATTGACTCTCAGTAATGATACTTTTAAAGTGTAAATGTGTTTCTACAATCGTATCTATTAAATAATTATAAATAAATATACTTAGTTTCACTAATACCATATCACTGATATCCGCGACTTGAGAACAAACATTTATCTATGCCATAATATCTGTCCGGTCGGGAATCGAACCCGGGCTCACTTCACACTCAAGGTTACAGCAAACCAGTATCTTTTATTATTTAAAGCAATATTCATATATTTCTTCGTACTTTGTCTTCGTGCTTTCCTAATTATAGTCATGAACACATCTGTTTTATTCATATCGTTGCAGTCTGAATGCACTAAGAGGACGATCTCATTATACGAAGCATACCTCAAGAAATTAATATAAAGTGTTGAGTTTACAATATTTAAGTTTCTGCGCATCCAGTAGGTATCCCATGCCCGGTGCCCCCAATTATAGCACGCTCGCGTCATTGTTCGAGCCAGGCGCCGGCGTCAGGCCGCAACGGCGCCACATTTGCAGAGCATATGATACAAACATTCTGCTTCGAAATCACTGTTTAAAATATCACGCTTATCTCCCAGTATTGAACCTTGGGTCGTTCGAGTGCTTTTAAACGCAGGCTCCCCAGCAGAGCAATAATAACAGCTTTGAGCCGTTGAACTTTAAAATGTTAATAGTTCTCTATTAGTATCCTCCTACGCAAACTCTGCACAAAAGATTTGAGAAAATCTATTGAGAGAATCTTATACATCCGTTACACTGTTATAGCTTTTTAGATACGTCTTGTTGGATAACTTGAAAAAATTTAAGGTGTTTGCACCAGTTGTCGTTTTATAGAAATTGTTAAAGTAAACGCGTTCTAGATTAATTTTAAATTTTCATGATAAACTTTATACTTAATAATTTTTACTTACACTCGATTTTTAAAATATGATGTACTTACACATCGGTGACAAGTAACAAAATAATTTGTTGATCTTGAGAACATTCTAATTTAAAATTACATAATTATCTTTTACATATTTGTGATTCATAGGTACCTACTCGAATATATTCAGAATACTTTTCTTGTATGTAATAAACTTATTAACTTTTATAATTACATTAACGTATTATTGCAGCATAATAAAAACTATAAAATTTTGCATTTACATTTTTATTAAATATTAAGGTAAGTATTTATTCCATGTGAGATTAAGTATTTAAAAACTATATTGTGAAGTTATTCTACGGCAAGTGATCATAATTTGAAAATGTCCATTATTGGTGCAATCATCTTACAATATCTTCAACATTGTAACTAAATCTCGCTGCCGTATGCAGTTGTGCACGTGCCCATTCAGATGGTGTCCCGCACCTGCCTCTGGTCCGCGCCCACCGGGACACAGTCGTGCACCCGCCCGCCGCCAGCCGCCAGCCGTCGAAAACTAATTTTAACACAAAAACTTGAAGCTTCACAAAAGCTTCTATGGAACAGTGACATAAAATCTCCTTGCTTCATTAACCATGTGAATTAAATGCATCGAACATCTGTTTAGATGACAATGAAGTTACCATTGAATTGTATGAAATAAATCAGAGCAAATTGTAAAATTATACGTTAGAAAATAGGTAATTATGTTTAAGAGATAGGTGGTAGATAGGTTCGCCCGATGAGCTACCACCGCCTCACCTATTTCTGCTGTGCAATAATTGCTTTGTACCAATTCTGCTTCGGTCTGATGGGTGCTGTAATTTGTCGGTTGCACTATGGATAGGATAAATTACTAACTGGATAATAACGAATACTTATTAACAGTATTAACCTACGCTAACAGTCCTTACGTCAACAATAATGAATAATAACAAACTATTGATATTAAAATTAACACCAAATAATGTCTTGACTTACTAACTATACTCCTATTCAAAGTTTGTCTCAGATGTCCATGGGTGGCAGGGGATGGTGGCACTGCCAGCTTGTTAGCTATCCTTATCCTACAATACAAAGTATAATACCCTCCCATTAACGCTACATACCAAATTATCACAGATCTTTCGATGGGCGTTTCCTAATCGACTACCAGATGGTCCTACTAAATCTAGTAAGCTACATTTGGCTTGAGAAGTTCACATCCATTTCTTTCTTTCATCTTTGGTAGCTGGTTAAGCAACAGTACTGCGCATCGGAATCCAAAAACTATGTATGTAGATGCAACGTAAATACAAGATACTCAATTAACACTGACATGAATGATTTCCTCACGTCCATTTGTTTATGAGCACGGCGTTGGTGATGTTATTTAAGGCACGTTGAGCACGTGAATCCCAACAACAAATCTAAATTCCAGACCACAAAGCGTTCCTCGGTGCACAAGTTGCACGACACGTCGCGTGCACCATAATGCGCAACAAACATTGGAAATTATAGACTCGTTTGAACTTTAGGAACGCTTCATCAAAAATATGTCTTCCAAGTACCTACACTTAGAAGGATTTTGCACGCATACCTATGCTCCTGAAAACATTTTAGTTATTGTTTTGTGAAAGACACTCCAATACACTTAATTTATTGTAAAAACGGATATTATTTCTCGACATGACAAGCATGCACGTTATGCTTTTCATGTCGAGATTTCTTGAGTAACATCAGTGTCTAAATATCATAGTATCGAGTGTCGTGTCGGGTCGGTCAGGGACTTTTGATCAAGAAACGTTGAGCTGTTCAGGACGAAGACAAAGGGCCCAACAACGTCGGGAACACGATAAATCAACGGAAGCGGCGCTCTTTTGATATTGGGTAACCTCCATTGTTTCGTAATCAACGTAACAGAGTATAAATTGTTTTTACAAAATACTGAGCTATCAATGAAACTAATTACGAATTCTGTCTAACATTGATTACGAGTGTAACGTTACTTGAAACAAGATACTTAACAAAATATTATACGGAGATATGTAGATAATATATTTTTAATTTATTACTTAATACTATAAGGAATACAATATATAGGATTAAGGATAAGAAATACCTATTAATCGAACTTCATTAGCAAGTATTATTCAATTACGAGTTGATTAATTCACTATAAAATAAGTATAGTTGACAACAATGCTAACATTTAATACAATCATGTATGTGGTTAGTTTTTTGCGTTTTAACTTAATTAGTAATTCAAACTAGTGGAAATTAAATTAAAATTATATAAATTTATCCTTACAACTACCTACAGTTTTACGGTACTTGATAAGGATATATATAATAATAATTTTAATTTCCACTATCACCTAAATAAATTAAAAAGCTAAACTAACGACATTCGTTAATTAAAATAATAATAGGAACAAAAAGACAGAATTATCATATTTTTCCGTGTCATTTAATTCACCAGTTAATTATAATATTCGGACGCCATTACCAAGGAAATAACAAACCTGTAGCGTTACAATATCAGAATTTCCTTTATTTACAAAAACAGTTTTGGGGAGGATCGAATTATTAGCCTCCACTGGGCGGTGGTTTCTAAAGGTACGCGGACGTGACTGGAGTCGCCGTGAAGGAATCATGGAACCTAAATAAAAATTGTCTCACGCATGTAACGTCGTGCGAACACGTTGCAACCACAATAACATAACTTACATTACAATAATGCAGTTACAATTCTAAGTATTCTAACACGTATTAATCCATCGGGATACGTGCACGACATAACATTATTCAAGTGGCTTTGAACTTACTTCGTAGCTTAGGAGCCTCAGCCTATCTGACGCGACCGACTACAATTTATAATGAAATATCGTTTATAACTTCGTGTTATCTTTAAAGTCACTCGTGCGCATGTTTTGCTATTCTTAGATAAAGATATCATGGTAATAAATTACATTCAGTTTTCACTTCGTAGAACATTATTAGTACCATGTATGTTATTGTATATTACGCTTTTAAATACACGTACAACCATACAACTACCTCGTGGTTATATACGTATTTAGTTAAACAAAACGTTCCGCATGACTTGTCATTTAACGATAAGTATTTTACTTCGAACAAAAAGTTAGTTTCGGTAATTATAGTAGGAAGTGGGTATACATATCTATTCCATTGTCTTGATACGAATTGAAAATACCTCCATCGATACGACTAAATACATTTTCAACATTTTAATTATACTTACTCAATATTGATTAAAATTTGAATACAATATTTTGAAGTTTAATAATAGAACCGCTACTCTGTTATAATAGTTCATATAACATGGTTATTACTTTTTCAGACAAAATATAATTACTGCAACGTATTAATAAAAATATGTCATTATATCAAAACCTATTTCCATAACAAATACATGAAATACAAATTTCACCAATCCGGCATAATAAAAAAATATATATCGGTACCTTTAATTACGCTAAGTTCGATATTTAACTTTAGCATTCTTTTTTGCAAACAGAAAAAGTAGATAGAGCAAATGTAGAGTCAGGAAGAAAAACGTTAGTGATAAATAAAATATATTTATGTTGCGTATATAGTATTATTTTATACAAATGTTGTTAAAACATAATTTTAATATATTCTATTACTTTCTTTATACATATTTCTTTTATTATATGAATGATTCATATTGGCACATTGCCAGTGTAACTTCTAATGCGTAATTTCACGTAGTGTAATTGCAGCAGAGTGGCGCAGTGGAAGCGTGCTGGGCCCATAACCCAGAGGTCCGTGGATCGAAACCACGCTCTGCTAACTTATTTTTATTTTTCATATTTATATTTATACTAAACTTTTATTACAGTTAATTTCGCAAATATTTTTTACATAATAGTATTTTTTTTACTAAATCAATTGATAAATATTTATTTCTGTTTACTTACATTATAAATCAATCACAAAAAATTATAACAATTCTCATATAGGTACGTATAAAATTATATAGTATGTAATATAATAAATACCATTTAATATAACTATGAACCCGATTGTCGTCCGAAATTCTACCCTAATGTAATGCGCCAAAAGGTAATTTTACATTGAGAGTTTTTAATTTTAAAAGGTTTGAAAGGTATTATCGTATTTAGTTCGTAGTTATATCGTATTTCATTTATTTTATTAGTATCACTTCACGTATTAATTTATAGATAAGTCATGGTATTTATAAAAAAAAACGTATTAATAAATTATACATTATCAGGAGCCGAACTATTCGTGTGAACTAGTTTTTTTAGGCTATGGACACTATCCATTGACACTGAAACCTAAAAATAAACTCAAAGTGTAGTAGTTGCTATGTTGTTACTCTCAGGAGTTATATTATAATAAATCCACTATATACTTATAACACATCCAACGAGAAACGATGAGATTAACGACACGTGTCCTAAGTATACCCGATTGGAACAGTTTGTTTCGTTATAATTATATAATGTTATAAAAAAAAGCATAATGACATGAAATACCGTTTAAGTATATAATATTGTTTTAAAAAAACATTTCCTGGCTTCCAACAATTGATAATTTCTATTATTTTATTCATAACACTAGACGCGTCAAAGAAATTTATTCCGTAAATAAATAAATAATCCAAGAATGTTATCCCAGAAGGCCTTCATGCTAAGATAGGCATACGGCATAACCGTGTTTTGTCCATGTGGATGATATTCATTCATGAATGAATATCATCCACATGGAGACCTAAATATCATTTCAAGTTGACATCGAAATGATTTGTGAATGATATTTATCGAATATCTTATCTAAGTATCGTAATGCGTAGTAAGACGGATCTAACGAAACTATAAAGGTTCCCGTTTTGACTACCTTAAAACCTCAAAAAGTAAGTCAACTCTCCGGCTTTTACATCCCATTGTTAACGGGTAATTCCTACTTCATGGCGAGTTAAGGAACATCGTTTCAAGACAATAAATGTCGGTAGTACCTTCTCTTCTAAAATAAACATTTCCATTTGTACGTTTACATCTTTTATTTTTTACGGTTTTCTTTTAAATATTGCCGTTGTAAATTCTATTAAATGCATATTTTATCACTAAGATATTATTTGAATGTAATGACAATTTTCTTTTATATAAATAGTAAAAAAATACCCCAAAATATTCATACAGGTACATTTTAGGCGTATTTAAAGGAAAATTATGAGTTTGACTTACCCATGTGTTTAATTAAATGATATAACATGATCAAAGTAAAATATACTGCAGCCATTTTCGAAACAATTACTACTTTAAGTAAGAAAAAAAGTTAATTATGAATGATATCAGGCACTCCCTTGGCTTATGGTTTTATAAGGGGTTCGTCCCTTATTGCACCCTAAGTAATGACCGCGACCACCATAACCGAAACAAAAACGTTGCGTGAAGTGCGAATGACAACAATAGGGGTTGAAAATTAAATTTAACTTATCCGAAACTAGTTACAAGACAATATAATCGTAACTCAGTGGAGTTACTAATGTATACCAATAAAGGTAAATAGGTACCAATATGGCAACATTGCGTAATAACATGATTTTCCACTTAAACATCATGCACATATGTATATCTTTGCTCACAATTGATTTTATGTCGGTATATTGATTATACACGGATTTGAATCGCTGGAACGTGAATTCGTAACATTAAATTTTGAAATTAATTTTATTTTAACCTTGATATTGTAACTGGCAATTCCATCAAGCTAAATGTATAAACTGTAAGGAAGTCAGATGGTGAGGAAGGAAACCATCCACAATAGAATCACCTTATTACGTGAGTCTAAGAAAATTAAGTAATCTTCACACGTTTCTGGTGGCATCTCAGCTTTATACCGTAATAGAATCCGGTATGAAATTGGGTAATAGAACCCAATAACCTCCAAGTAAGAATGTCTCTAGTGCAACTATATCATAAAACAAACGAGTCACGTTTGTGTACCGAGAAACAAAATGTATTACTCCTATTGGATTCCCCTTTATACCCGTGTCTCATTTTGTAAAATGTGGCGTGGAATAGCACGTACCGGAAAGTAATAAAAATGAAAATTTCGAGCTCGATGTCCCGGAGCGCGGTGCCCGACCCCAATGCTCCCCCAACCAACAGAAATTGAACATCTAAATGTAGAAAATCAATTTCTTAATTAATCCAACGAACCCGAACAGAATTTAATCAAACTTTAATGTTTGAAGTCACTAACAAGGTTTCCGATCAAAAAGACAAACATGTACCGAAGTGGACACTTTCAGATAAACTTTTGGTACGAAATAACGTTAAAGTTCATTTCTGCTGCCATTACTGAATCTGTTTATGTATGTACGAATAAAATTAATAAAAATTATAAACTTTATTATAAAAACTATTCATTTACCACGTTAAGTTCAGCAGTCTTTAAAAAATTCAAAAAGAAACTCAAGAAAATAATCTTTGCCCTTTACAATATTACTATAGATAAAAATGATATCCATTGCCAAAGCAAACACCGTATAAAAACAAACTGTTGTTGTGATTCGTGGAAATAAATAATGAAATTAAATAAAAAATATCCTAAATATAAGAATGCTCATGCCTCAAACGCGGTCCGCAGAATTATTTAAAGTACCAGATGTGTAGCTGAACGCGTACGGAGATGAAAATTTTAATTACAGTCCATTTTCGCAACGGAAAGGCTGCTTGCTAACAAAACACCCACAGAAATAATGCAAATCGTAATTACTACCATCTGGCTAAGTCTAAACACACGCAAACTAAGTGCATTCGACTGACATTAAATACATAAGATTATCTATGTACCCGTGGAATATATTCTCGAATAATCCATCGACGTGAGATAGCAAAACTACTCGTAGTACTCTAATGACACAAGAGAATATCGTACCGTTATAATAGTTTTATAATAAGCCTAGATTACATGGGTTTCATACAATCAATGCAATCTTAGGAACGGAAGAAACAAATTTTACTTGGTGAAGAACTCCTCTGCATCTTTGATTGGCAAGATTTTTTTCAACTTTAGTTACGGAATAAATAACAACTTTGTTACTCTTATTTTACATTTCTTTAATAGAATAGTAATACCATTTTAATTGTGTTTTAAGTAACTATTCATTTTCGAGCTACATTAAAAAAAAAATAATATATTTTTTTAATTCTTTTTAATTGAAGTAAACTTATTTCCCGGTATATAAAAGGACACAGATGTAAATACCAATACGTTTCAAATTATTAGGTATGCTTAGTAGATTGCGTGCGATGCCACAATAAACAGACAGACAATAATGAAATATACGTTTAACAAAAATATTTCATGGATCGGTTTGGTAATTTATTTTTGTTATGAAGTATATTTTTGATTCACGACATGTTTCTATTCTAAATAAATATATCGCATTGTATTGGAAACTATATTTAACCTTTGATGACTTTCTGATTAGTTGACATGGTAATTAAAATTTTTTGTAAATAACACTACCGACATATTATGGTAAATAAGCATATTCGCCTAATCATAACACAAAAGGCAACAAGGCATTACCCGCCAAGAAAGAAGGGAGTAAAAAAAAAATAACACATCAACTTTATAATTTGTAATACTATAATCGCAGACTAGAACTTTAAATTTAAGAACTGTCATGCAGCTCAGTATAGGTTTTATAACCGCACAAAATAAACAGCTATATAAAAAACTAAATAGCGTTAAAATTAAATAAAATATCCACAGGTGTCAATAAAAAACAAAAATATTATTAAAAGGTTTAAACCTGTAAAAGAAAAAGTAAATATTCTATGTGTAATGTTATCGCATAGCATACATTTTTAATCTGTTATTTTTGTATTTCTGTTATTAATCTATAATTAATTCTTTAACATTTAGTTTTTTTTCAAACTCGACGTTGCTTCCAGCTTGTACAGTGATCAATTTAAATACAGTTAATTACAATGATCTTGTATATTTTATTGAATTAAAATTTTATTATTACTCTATTTCTTTTGTATTACTCAACAGGAAAAACGATTCAGTACATAATGAACAAATATTTACAGAACTCAGATCACGAAAACGTTCTCAGTCACATCCGGTCTTAATATAAAAAAGATTGAGGCAAATCGGTACAGACGTTTTACATTTCGTTCTATTTGTACTTTCGTAACAAGTTCCAAGAGGAACGAAGCGATTTGCGACGGTGTCATACCTTATAAATATTGTAACTTAGCTTAGGTTTTGGACCGTCAGTATCAAAAATAATTTTTATTTACTAAGTCCATGGTCGTAAACTAAATGTATAAATAATAATACATAGAAGAATAAAGCAGTAAGAGCCAAGCAGTGGCCAAGTGCATGTATGTCCATTGGTGGTGTAGATTTGGCTGTTAAATACCTATTTTACTTTTTATAACTTATCTTTTTATAATGGTTTATATGAATATATACCTATTAGAATTGTAAATTTATGCACATGTCTGCAACAAATCATTTAACTGCTGCCATTGAATTCTTGAAAGTTTAATATTTTGTTATGTTGTAAAATGACGAAAAAATAATCAATAATCCCATTTTAGGCGTAATGCTTGTGATCCATGTCAAATTACAGCTTTGTAGTGGTTACTATGTCTGTAAAGAGATGAATAATTTAAATGCATACTAACAAATAAATACAAAAAAAATATCTCTTTACTTTAAAATTTTATACATTTACTTTTTAAATAACAAAGCCCGGTTCAGATATCTGGGAGCATATTAATTAAAATCTTTCATAAAGCGAAACAAAATAAAATGGTAAAGAATTAGAACGCACAGAAAACCAACAGAGACACGAAAAGCTACGAGAACAAAGACTTTTAGTCAGAGACGGGGCTGTACTCCGAATAGTGAAAATGGGTTAAACTTGAACACATTC
The DNA here is from genome assembly GCA_018251375.1 of Calpodes ethlius. Taxonomy (NCBI): domain Eukaryota; kingdom Metazoa; phylum Arthropoda; class Insecta; order Lepidoptera; family Hesperiidae; genus Calpodes; species Calpodes ethlius. The sequence continues at coordinate 22,554 of DWPA01000413.1, forward strand.
AATTCTGTACTGGACGTTTCCGCTGTATGCCGACGATTGGTGTGGATACGGTGTACATAACATGACGCGTGATTAGAATATATATTACACTAAGGAAACCACTATTATTCACGAATGACTGACGGCCACTAGCTGCAACCTTATAGGGTGAAAAGAGAAAGTCTAATTACGCAGAGCCTAAAAATACTAGGTTCTTATCTAAACCTTCTACTGCGGGGAATCGTTAACGGTCGTGAAAACTAATGATTAACCTTTAATTTAACACGTATTGATAAACAATCTAAAATTTTGTTACATGAAAATATTTATTAAATACAATTTAACCTGTACTTTTCTATCATAGACATTTTTGATTGTGAGACTGTTATTAAAAATATATCAAGTTTAAATCAAATTACAGCACAGCAAAAATACACATTACGTCATCGCTACCTGCCAAAAGGAAATGAAACATAGTTACAAAGTTTCATAGTAGGTCTAAATTGTCAAGACGTAGGTATAGTTAAGCGGCAATGCAAATTAAACCATCCGTTTATGAAAGAAATCAATAGCCTAGTAATACGGAAGTCCATAGTCACCAATGTGCCACCGGCCACCAAGGAAAGTTTTTTAAGCATATTTCTTTATCAGAGTAATGAGTTTTTTGCGCTGTTATGTTCTAACTAATCGAAAATAACGGATCTTTTAAATGTATAATTTATCTACTCTATAGAATAGATAAATATTCTAGGCACGTACTAACACTTTGATAGGTAAACTTTATAGCGTAGGTCAACACTGTCATACTTGGAGAACTTGTTTGATGATAGGCGTCTTTTGTTGGTAATGTTGGTATGGCATAACATGTTCCGATATAAAAATACGGATTATGCTATATTCTATTTAATGATATTTTGTATACACCATTATCATCATATAAGTATGCAGATTTCCAAACACACCGAGCTCCCGACTGAAAATTCCTCACGCATTGGAAATTGGACAACTTGCGGTCCAGAAGAAGTATTAAACATGCCGCTAACTAACTCCAAGACATCAAGCGAAATACGGTAAAACTGTACGCGTTGGTAGATTTCAGAACAGAATTGAGCGTCAAAGATATTGTTATCAATGTTTGAGATTAATGTTTCCGTAACCCCAGTCTAGTCGATATATCTGACACCAACAAGACCACCCGTGCAGTGAACATTGAGTACAAGCCGCGTATCGCATTTGCGCCGCAACTTATACGGATGCTCCCAGAATTGCGGATGCCGTAGTTCCACTTGCGCAAGAGTAGATTAAAGTAATTTAAGTCCAGCGTCGTAGATCCTTGCTTTATTAGTTCTTGTTGGTACAATGTTTCTATTATCTTTGTTTATTACCTACAGTCACTATGAATGATCTGTTACCGACAGTATTAAACATGTATATTAAAGAAATCGAGTGTTTTTGTTTATTTTATGGCTTTTAAACGTATCTACGGACTTCGTATGAACTGCCATTTTGTATTTAATCGACTTTATAAACAATATATGCACTGCGTGACATGTAACATATATATTTTTGTTAAAGAAGTAAATATAAATATGTAAATATGTTTTTGACTGTATAAAAAATCGTATTATAACACAACCATACCTAAATGTGACGAAATCTAGCCATTGTATTTATAAAATCATCATAATAAAATTATAAAGACATCAAAGAAAGTTCGTTTTACTATAGTTAAATATTAGATTTAAGTATCTAACAATGTACAATCCCAATTAAAAATCTATTAATCTTCGTTAGAAGAAGCATTTCATTGATAACTTCAATTAAATTAAATCTTGACTGGGTTATACGGGCCTTTTAAATAGTAGTCGACTACCACTTAATCACCTCTGATTGTTTAAACGATCTCAAAGATGACTGCTAAAAATACCGGCCATTCGTTTATGGTTTACGGTTTAACTGTGGATTAATTAATTAGATCTCGGATCTACACCTTTTTGCGAGCAACTTATATAATTAATAACAATTCCGATTACAATACGATAACGGTGACATCTAAATGGGCCAAATTGTTTTTTTATGATTTATAATTTTACGCTTTACTACAATCCCGTTTGATGGTAAGTGTCGACGCAGTCTTGTTTTAAAGTTTTAAAATAAATATATTAGACACATTATTGTTTTTTTATCTCGTTCAATTTAAACAAACTAATCGTCGAATCTCCATATATTAGTAACAGTTGTTACGTAAATTCGAATTTAGGAAACATTAATTGTTTGTTCTCGGAATGAGAACAGAATGGCTGTGTGCGAGGCTGGCTTGTAGCTTTGTTTATCCAGTGTTGAAACTTCGCCATAACGTCATATAATTTAATTTAGGACACCATCTTTACGCAACAAGGAGTAAACTCTTTGCAATCTGAAATATTTTTAAAGTTCACTTGACCTAAATAATACAATACTACACATACGAAGAGTTTTTGCAGCTTTAGAATTGTTTGTTAACTATTCATAATATGTTTAGGTACGAAAATACTTTCAATATCGAAATATTTTTCCTAACATATTTGCTACTGTTTAACGATTTCTAGATTGTTAGTCCGGGAAATAGAAGCCGGCAGAAAATGCCGCTGCTTTACAATTCAAATTAGTAAAGCGACGTGATTTGCTTCGCCTATAACTTGAGGGTGCTTTCACATTATCCAACATAAGACCCAAATACCTAATTAGGAGCAAACAAGAGATTCCTACTTTAATTAACTTTCACAACTTATTTACTACTATTAATAGTTCAGTTCCTCCGAGTTAGAACGGTATTTTTGTGTCCATAACTCAACAAGATGTATCATGATATTCATAATCTTATGATACATCCTTTTATCTTCAATATTTTTTTAATTATAAGAGATTTATTTAATCTGGTTAATAATGTTTCGCAAATGGATATCGGTTTAAAATAATATATCTATCTATCAGCTTTTAAAGGTCCACTGCTGGACAAAGGCCTCTCTTAATCTGCGCCACTCACCGGTCCTGAGCCTTCTGAATCCAGCAAATATCCACTGTATTCTTCAGGTCGTCAGTCCATCTGGTTGCGGGGCGACCATTTATTATATTTATTATTACATTTTATATAAAGGA
>DWPA01000414.1:0-25651 GCA_018251375.1 Calpodes ethlius
ACAATGATATGATAATTTTTTTTTATGTATTTTTGTATGTTGTTGAAAAATCTTTCAAAAACATTACAGTATTTGCGAATTATTTTCAAAAAATTAAGCTTTATACAGGTAATGTTGGTTAGTCATGTTTCCCTCTCCCCACTCCTCATCCTGACAGTTAATGGCTATTAATGACAGATAAAAAACAGTATAGTAGCATATGAAGAAAGTAAAAAAAAAAAAAATCAGTTACTTAGGGTTTGGAATTTAACGACTAGATAATATAATAAGTTACAACTATAAAACATTGAGATTAGCCCATAAGGACTTAGCTGGTTTTTATACACATATTTCAAAATTTTCCTAAACTAATAACTTGCATGTATCTGTGCCTTTTTTAATAATTAGGTAAGAATTTCGTCAATGTTTTTATCAGTTTTTGCCACTAACATTTTATTTCACCGAAAATTAAGTGATGATTTATGTATTATGACTTTGGAATTGCTTGTGTCCCCGGAAGATAGAAAATGGTGGCCACTATGAGATGGTTCTTTTCGCGGCTGTATTATCTTTATCAAAGTTAAAAAATGAAAACGAATACTGTGAGCTATTTTTAGAACGAAGATTATTTAATAATTTCATTACCACCCTGGCACAGACTTAAAACTATCATCCTGAATAATTAATGTAAAATATCGTAACAGTTAATACAGTCCTACAGCAAAATTGTAGCAGTCAAGTTTCCTGCATTCTATACAACATTGCTTTCGTAGTTATTTTATTTACAACAAGACCTTAAAAAGTAATAAACGAACAACTGTCAGAGCTACAGCGGCGTTTTACTGGTAAAAATCAAACATGTGGCAATAAACTTAAGGTTACTTCCAAATGGTAAAATAAGTAAATATGCTTACGAGAGTTGCTATAATTGACGAGGGGAGCCTAGTTAGTAACCTTACATCATTGTCGGCCATTTATGTGTGAAAGTCGACACATAGTAATCTTTTAGAAGAAAATATGTAACTTTACATTTTCACATTCATAGTGATACGACATGATTACGAAATAATATATATTTTCACGCAAAATATTACATCACACTCATAAACTTGTAAAAGAATTTGTAAAGCAATAGTGCGTGCTCGATTTGTAAAATAAAAATAGCAGACAAAAATCGTGGCACGGTAAGGGCGTTCGTTCAGCTTCATTACGAAAATTATATAATGTTAGCACCTTTCATAGCGGGCACATGCGTGCACGGCATATCATTCAGAGGGCACAATGAGCTCACATAGAACATTTCAGGGCGTTCAATGGCGACACTCGAGCGCTCAAGAGCCTGGGAGATTACAAAACAATAGATTTTTCCAAAATACATAATAATGCGTCACGTCAAATGGCGGTTTTGTTAGCCCAGCTTAGAGATCCGTGGCCACTGGAGGAGTGCTCCCTTATCGAGTATTACTTTTGTTTATTACTTTAAAGCATCTTTATAAAATTTAATAAATCTACATATCTACGAAACTACATAGTTACAGCTTTATCGATTATAATGAAGCTTAACTAATAATTATCGTAATAACTTTATGTACTAAGTAATCCAAAAAATTAAGTTGAAACACATAATTACGTGGGTGCATTGCAGCCCTTCGTATCGTACAAATTAACGATATAATTAAACTAGTTTACGTACATAACTGTGCAATATTTAATTAAATAATCACATTTCAGAATTAATTAAATAATTTATTTATTTGTAGTAATAAATATTAAATTATAAGTAACATTTTTCGCATTTGTTTTTTTATGAGTGGGTGGATTGTGTGGATATTAATTAAAATGACAATTAAGTACGTACAAAACTGCGACAGTCGCACGGCCGCACCAAAAGCTATCATTATCTATTCGTAGCAACAAAAAGCGTTAATTACTTACAGTAGGAGTTCGGCTACTGAACCCCCATAAATTTGCCTGAGTAATTGCGACACATGGGTGGATATTCGAGATTTTTTGGGACCGCGCTCGAGTGGAGTACCGGCCGCTACGCCGCGCGAATTATTAAAAAGTATAAAATAAAAAATATAACACTTGAGAGGGCGGTCTGCCGGAATATAACACGCCAGCTTAGTCACGGAAAAACTGCTACATGTAATTATTGGGACGAGGTACCTACTTCCTCCGCTTCTATCTTTTATGTTTGGATTACTTTGGTTACGACATCAGGCCTTCGAAATATGAATTTTCGCTACGTTTGAATTTGTTTTAACTTTTTTCTTTTAGTTTATATCATGGATTTTTTTAGAGGAACAAAACTGTCTGGTGCCAGTAACAAGTAGGTAAGTTACTATAGTAAGTAGTCAGATCTGGCAGGTATAGAGTACTTATCTGATGTACCGTAAATTAACGATTAATATTAAAGTCCTTAGATCGCAAAGCAACCATTCGTAACACATGACAAGCAGTTAGCATTTAAGACCCAAAATCGGAGAGTAAACATTAATTTGTGCCAAACGAGAGGCGCACGATGGGATTAGACCCAGAACCCCAACCTCGGAAATTAAGGTCAGTATTTACAGAGAACGTACATGTAGGTAGCTAAAGTTAATGTAATACGTTCTGTACTACCTTTTAGATGATAGATGTTCTAAATGAAGCCAATTCCTCCTACTTGTGGGTAGATATTTAGAAAGATATAATAGTAAGCAATGGCGTCAGAAATGGTTCTATTGAAGACCACCGTATCATAGTCCTCTAGCATGGTAATATTGTTATTCTTAAACAGCTAATCATGAAAGTTTTAAGTTAACTGCAACTTTATGTGTTAGGTACGGGGAGCCAGTTAAATATGGATTTCTTGGGGTAATGTACTGGTAACATTCTTGGTGGCACAGATACTTTCAGAAGAGATAAAGGTTTTTGGTCACAATCAACTTAAGGCTCCTTACTTATTTGTAAGCTATCACTTACATAAATTATAATATAATTTGAAGTAACATCAACGATACAAAATGATCACTATCTAAGTACTTATGCTGTAAAATAAATACTAATAATCGTGATATTATTGAGCCAGGAACAACATTTTACAAAAACTATTCGAGACCGGTAGCTGAACAAAAACGCATCCAATGAATTAACTCACCCTCGACGATAAAATCTAACCAACCGCACGACAAAAGAATTAGTCAAAATAATACAAAAAAATAAAGTTACACAATAGCTGTTGAAACGCGCTGTGGGCGAAATTGTTTCTACACTGTAGCAACATCTGTCCAGAGGGGAGACTGCCCGCCGCAAAACGGCTCAACCGCCGTATGTGGATTTGCAAAATCTGACTACATTCGATTATAATAAGGTACAAATTAAAATAGATGGTACGTTTTAGATACATTTTGTTTCAAGCTTGTTAGAGTTAACGCCATTACTGTCAAATTGTGGGCCAATCAGCGTGCGCGGACTCTGTCCAATCAGCGACGTGTGCGCTCGTGTGCTGAATGCCAAATTTGGGTGGAAACGGAAAACAGAATAAACTGCAAGTTTGTATGAATAGTTTTAGTTGTATCCGTTTCGAAAGTTTCTGCATGTTTCACCTATATGTAAATGTCTAAGTCCACTATGGCTTTATACTTTGCTTCATTGCTGATTCAAAGTTGCTTGGATGAGGATTGTTAAAGAGGAGGTAATGAAGGGAGGTGGCATTATATTCGTGAACACAAACTCAACAAATGCCATCTAGTTACAATGGGGGAACAGCATATTCTTTGCAGTATAACTTGGTTCAGGAAAAATCTCCCACCTTATTTCCTGGATCCGATCTCAGAGTGAACTGTAGTTCTGTTTGCATTCGTCACAGACCTCCTTGAATCTCAATACCCAATTTTACACTACTATAAATCCTAAGGAGTGTAACTACTCTTTTTCGCTGAACTAATTCATAACTTTAATCAAATTGCGTCTATAAACAGAAGGCATGATAGGTACCTATACCGAATTATCTACCGTCAGTAATTGACAAAGGTAGGTAGGCAAGTAAGTAAGAAAATTGCAAGAAATACGTATATAATTAGTTTTAGATCTCTCCGATAGAAAATATGAATATTTGCTATTCCCTTACCGCAACCAGACCATTGCCAAACATTTTATTATAATGACTGTGGGGTAAAAATGCTACAGCATTTACCTACCTGCTGTAGACATTACCTCAAGATGAGTTACCTAGAAACAAAGAAAAGAGGCAGGCGAGGCTGGATGCAAAATGCAGGAAAATTAAAGCTAGAACCTGCCAGCCTAAAAATTTAAATTTGGAAGCGTGAAAATGACGAAAAATAAACGGTTTAGGCACTCAGCGCGCGCCGACAAGCCAAACCTCTGATGCACTTGGTTGTTAAATCTAAATCATTGAAAATACCTCACTCATTTAACTTGATTACGGAAAAATTTACAAGATATTTCAATGTCTGGGGTGATAGCTTCGTAAGTGGCCTCTTAAAGCCGCTCAAGGTTGTACTCAAATATTTTTTATTGATAAATAAGTATTTATTGTCGCCAGTAACAAATAGAAAGGTTATGGACACAAGGGTAATTATGAGTGTCCATGTACTAAAATATCAACACTCATTAAAATATTTTTGAATACAGTCTTGCTTGTCTCATGGAGATCGCGCTGTTGGTGACAGGGTCAAAAATGTAACTACCTATGTGAGGATGTTGTATGCACTAATATTGCAAATCTAGTATGGTAGGTACTACTTCTTGGTACTACTCTCTTCTATGTTCATATTAAGATTTAATGTATCGTTTTAATCGCCCATCCAGCCACTGTAGCTACCTACTCGTACCTATCGACTTACGTAGTTCTTATTATAAGATAATTCACGAGGTATAAACAAATTCTGCAATACGAGTAGCTCTCCAGTAGCTACGTGGGGGAGCGCTAGTTACCTGCATCTTGTCGCTTTTAGCCAGTTCGTTCACCCATCTTCCTATGTACTTCCCTAGGAGCGATTAATAATAACACCAATGCTGCTGCCCTCTTCCGTTCTTTTTGAAATTTGGAACGCATAATACTTAGTTATTGTCTGTACAAAACAGTGACATATTAAAAACAACACTGATCCTCAACTGTAGGCACTTACCTACTTAGTGTTTCTTCCATCGTGTGGGAGCTTCTTCTTCTAGAATAACAAGGATTTTACATATCTACCTATCTATGCCCAAATATCATCAATTATTTTAATGTTCCCGTGATTAGAAGCATGAGTACTAATACCTATAATCAAATAGGGTACTATAATAAAAAAATGTTTTGCAATCCTTATACTCTTCCAAATTTTCAAAAATATTTAAAATCTCTACCTACAGCTTAGACAGTCTTACATTTTTATAATTATCGTTCTCATAGATTTGTGCAAATACGCAAAAAAATTAAACGCAAGATGCCTATTGTAAAGTAGGAAATCTATAAAATGATTTCAAGATTCATAGAAACGAATTAAAGGAGTTCAAATTACATTGATTAACTGGAGCCCGAGAGCGAGTTCTCATGCCGTCAATACGTCTCAGCCATTTTCCCATCAAATCGGAAATTGCGCATTCACACTTGGCCGGCCACAGTCACCGCCGGCACGCTACTTGGACACTCAAGAACGCAATAAAGAAGTCAAATTCATCTGTCAATCGGAATTTGAATTTAGAAGCAGACGGCACGCTGCGCCCGCGCCGCATGACGTCATAGAGCGTCACGCGAGCCCAGCTTGACGCGGGTCCCCGCTGGTGGCGCCGCCCTTCGACACTCATTACTCCCGACGACTACAATAAGGTTTGTCTTTGACACATTAGCACACGGTGAAATGAACATTCTAGATCTTTTTTATGGGAAGTGAGCAGGACTGTGGTTCGCGAGTTGACGTGACTTACCACGCTTCAACTGTGACATTAATAGTATAGCGGTGTGGGAATTCGCGGAGAAATGTATTATTACAGAACGACACCTTTCACTAACATTACCATTACGTCATAGTTCAACTGTAGACACATCTCGTTACTTTAACTAATGACATATTTGTGATTTATGATTTAGAGGTCTACATCCGATCTCTAGATGGAGAGAGATAAAAGTTAATATAATGTGGGTGGGTACAGTTAGCATCAATTTATTTATTTACACTATCAATGGTCACTATACCAAAACATCATTCAGAGGGTCCTGGGTTCGACTTCCAGATGTGAATGATGAGTTTAAATTTCTTTTTTTTGGTCTAGGTGTCTTGTAGTCTTTGTGCATTTTCCATGGCAACACTAGGAATCTTAGTGTGGTGCTACGAGTAGTGTAATGTTTAAAAAATATTTTGTTACCCACTGATTTATACAGGATATATTAGGCATTTATGTATGTGGTACAAGCTCGGTTTTATTTAAACCGACACAGGGTTTTTTTATTGATAAAATACTTATAGGTCTGTCAGTTTCACCAAAGAAGCATCCAATTGTTAATCTTATCTTGTAAGAATATGTAAAGAAACTAATTGGTAATTAATTTTTTGTATTTTTAGTTGGTAATCTTGTTACCAACAGAACTTTAGTAACCGATAAACACAGTGTAAAAATAATAGACTAGATTTACAGTAAAATAGTAGCGGGCACTGTATCAGTAAATAAATTGCGATGAGGTTGTACTATGGTTATGGTATCTACAGGTAAGATTTGTTTCTCTTTCTGAAATGACGAAACCATCTCGTTAACGCCGTCTTTGCATGAGGCAGGGGAGAGACAAAGAATATCTTGAAGAACCTTTCTCTTGGTTGTCTTACTGTGTTCTTTTTTTCCTCTTGACCGGAAACACAGCGGTGATTTCTTTAATATGACTGATGATTTTGGGCGATAAGTTTCCTTCAGCTGGCTGCTCATTAGTTGGTTATAGTTGACGGCCCCGTAGTCTAGTTGGTAGTGAACCGGCTTGCGAAGCGAGGGGTTCTGGGTTCGATTTGCGGCCGGGGCAGATATTTGTGACAGATAAATAGTTGTTCTCGGGTTATGGGTGTTAGTGACGTGTTATTCGTGTTGTCCATGCCATCCGTGTCACAGGGAATCCTACTGCGGGGGTATGAGTGTGTTAGCGTTTATTTATTTTATATATTTATTTATTTGCATAAATACACATCAAAATTGTTCCTCGTTCGAGCTTTAACGCTGTCCAACTCGAGGTGACTGCACTCGTTTAATTCCACTGCTTCTCATGAATAGGAATTGTAGTTGCTATCCTCCATTGATCACTTGGGAAAGTGTGTCCGATCACCTGGCAATTATTGCATCTTCATAGGTATAGCACACTGGTATTTAAAGTTTAGCTTCGTGTTTACCTTTTCTGAATAATTCCTTAGAGAAACCAATAACATTGGGCCGTAGTGGAACTGGTGAAGAGCGGTACGATGAGAATAAGTTGAAGTACCTTGAGAATAATTAGGTCGACAAAGGCGGCGTAGGTATTAGTAACAATAAAATCAACTAAGTATGTGATTTTTGATATACCTACAGCTCAGTACATATATTTATACGTTACGTACGTTATTTTGGCCAGTGCGGTGAACTATGGCCTTTACCCTTCACATTGTAAATGGAGATTCAAGTCCAGCAGTGAGATAGTTAAAGGATGTGATCATGATGACGTTATATTGTGGATGATCCGATATGAGAAAAATATTAAATAAATTCTGAGTTCTACAGCTCTTGACTCACGCAGTTGAGAAGGTAGATCGGGACACGTCTACTTCCTGTTTTCTCCAACACCAATTGTCGAGTGAAGTACTGTATGCACCTATCAAGCATGGGCCGGGCAAGCTGGTCCGCTGAGCGACTCAGTAGCGAACTTCCGACGACGTATTAATAACGATCCATTAAAACCGCGCTCTACCTGGACAAAGACGTGCCTTAAAAAACGCCGTTAAGTTGGAACCTCATTCATTCCTCGAGTGGCCTCCAGCCAGGCCGTAGGGCCCCTAATTTCCTTTCATCTCCACAATTTCAAACCTTCGATTGTGGTGCAAAAAAAGAAATTAAAAAACTATTGATCGCGCACAAACGTGAGCCACTTCAGACTCGCTTTGTGCGCCATATTGGAAATCGTTTTGATAGGCGGCTACATTTTTTAAATATACAAACAAAATGTAAAACCCGCGAACTTACTATGCACCTACTGTACAGTACTCGAGTTTGTTTCGTGAAGCCCGTTAAACAATCCGCGTTCTCAACTACGGACTTTTGAAACCAATACGGAAGAAAGTATTTTGTGTATAATTTTTGTTCCCTACGGTTTTCGTGGTAGAACGTGTACAGTTTTATTTCAAAGTTACGGTAAAAATACTTATTTCCATGATAAACTGTCGTAGATTTGATTCGAGTTAGTCCGTGCCAGTGTCAGGACGGACAAACGTATACCTTCAAGTCTGACGAATCAGATCATATGAACATAGCATACATATATATAGTTCTGCTTTCTAATAGTAAGTGGTCAGCGCCGCCCATTGTTTGTAGAACCAGACACATCACTGCTCAACTCTCAGGAAATAACCTTAATCCTTAACCCACGAAATAGGTTAAACCATTTCAAACTCAATCGTAGAACGGTTCCGGTGGCTACCGAGTAAGCGAAGCAGCAGACAACCTTACACAAATATTATCGGGACTTAACTACATGTTTTAAAACCTAGAAATCTGAGGACCTGCAGCAGGAGGGACCTGGCGCTCTTACCTCGTCCATTACTCAGCAGGGTAATCAGTGACTAAGGGTGACAAGTTTGTGTCTAAACACTCTATGCCGAAGGTACACGAACAAAGTTCGACATGATTACGCCTGCAATGCTATTTCAATAGTAATTCCAAAATTCAATAAATAGCGACGACACATTATGCCGGAACTATGTTGCGTTATAGGGTACAGCTAAACTTCGGTTGGGCGAAAGTTCAGCGACAACTTTTCTGTAGAGCACACATTATACGCGACCGAAGTTTGGTTCGATTGCCGACGAAGATCCGGGGGCGGGAAGCAGCGGGGAGGCAGTAATGCCTGTGCCAACTGGATTTCTATCGCGTAAGTTCGGCAGTTATTGTTTGTCATATCAGCCGAATACGTCGGAACGTAAAATCAGCCGCGTACCTTCGGCATGCTGTGTTTAGACACTTAACTCGATTGACAACTTAATATTTAACTGAAACAATGATTTAAAGTAACAATTTTATTTATAATCCATTCACAGAGTACCAAACTTATATAAGTAGGTTTTAGTGAGAGAAAGTCAAAATTATTTCAATGTTAGATACATTGAAACTTTCTCCACATTCCTTTGGCAGTACAATCGTGAATTAAATACAAAGAATAATAGTTCGATAGGTATAGCCTTAAACGCTTATTTTACAATTAAACAATGTTAAAATTAATGTCCAAAATCTATTTTCCTCAAATTTATAAATAAACAAGTATTACAAAAATCTATGTAATTCAGCAGGATTTAAACTATTCTTAAAAAGTTTTATATATGTACGTATAAGGAAAAGTTTATGTCATTTCGTGGAGGAATGTGCCTAAACAGAGCAAAGAAAAGTTTAGTACTAAAACAGAGAGCAACGTCGCATTTCATACCTTAAATGGATGTTGACGAGGTACCTACTCTGTAGCCTCATTCTGAACCTTGGAGGTCGGCTCCGCTGACTCTCTTTCCTAAGAATACAGAAGGTATTCCTCAAACAATTCGATAAAGTTGGAAAGTATTACATTTTCATTTACAAATGTATCGACCACTAACATTTATTGTATTTAATACCTCGTTGTTGGGTCGTATTGTCTCCATGACCGTGAGTAAGCACATTAAAGATTGAAATATTGTCTATGGTAAACAAATTTAAAAACATAGATTCATATAAAAAAATCGTCACATTATGTGCAGGTTTAGATGTCTACTTATCGCGAATACTCTATACGACATTTCATGGCAAGGACAAGAGAAAATATAATTATGAAAACTTTAAAATTGTTCACACGAAGTGTATGCGTTCTGCATTTAATATTTAACCCACAGGTTTACCTTATAATATCAATTTATTATAATGTTTCTACAGCTATAAGACATTATTACAATTCATGTAAATTTTCTCAACTCTTTTATTAATTATATTATTATATTTATTTGTTTATGGAGTCAGTCTAGTGTATTTAAGTATACGATATTTTAACGTATACGGTAGTATCGTGTGAACGTTGTCGCGTACTTCTACGGTCTTACAAGATCGTATACGTACGGAAAAAACATACCGCATAGTCTCCGTGTGAACCCAGCATAAGGATGTCGGATCAGTGTTCCAGATCGCGGGGAAGGACAACGGATAGATAGATACAATTTTCTTAAATTATACCACAAATTATCAAGATAGAAGAATAACGGATAAAATATAAGATAGACCGAGTTGAGAAATTGACTTACTCTTACTAAATTAACATAGAACGTACTACAGAAATTCCATTCTCTGAAGGCGTGAACACGGATAAAGTCTTGAGACATGAACAGTAAGTATAATTTAAAAAGCCTAACCAGGAATCCAACCTTAGTAAGTTACCCGCAGGGCTGAAGGAAAGCCGCCAACGGCACTAAATTTGAACTCTTAAAGTAATAAGTTAAGTTAGCATCGACATGACGTCCACGCGAGTGGAGCAGACCTTACATCTACTTAATACACAGTATATTTCTCTAGCCAGTGTAAAAATAAGAACGGTTATATAAAGCTACTCTACTACTTAAATATCTAAGATAGAACAAAGTACAAATATATCTCTCAATACATTCAGCGTAACTATTTCAGTATTCGTTCTTCTAACGTGTAAATATTATACTTATATTATTATGTATAAAGTGCATTATTGCGTTCTTAGACCAATTCGTATTGCTTTATCAAACGAATTTTGTTCTCACTAACGATTATCGGAACCATAGAATAAGGATACAACTTGAAGGAGTTCAATGTGTCGCGTGCGCCTGACAGAGTGGCCGAGCAATGTCGCGCTTGTCTGAACTTGGTATGAATCAATCTGAAAGTAACTTTAAGTCTGACACCGTAATGTGCAATTTCATATTGCTTGTACTGAGAAGATACATGTAAAAGTAAATGTTATACCTTGAACAAGTTAGCTTGAACTTTTTGGCAGACGGGCTAGTGATGGGAAACAGAAAATACCCACTAGTTCAAACATAACATTTTAAAATATTTGTAACTGTGACGAGATGATGTAAGTGTATTACCTATGTGTGAAATTCTTTTTTGCACAACTTTCCCAAAGAAACACAGATAGAAAAGTGAAAAAAAAATCAGACCTTTCATACGAAACCGAAATCTTTAATCATTTTTTGTAATCGATATTTGTAACAGTTACTGCCTGTTATTCGTGTCCCATCCGTCCGACCGATGTAACATTTTACATGGGTCTATTATTTTCAGTGTTCCTATTTCAATATTACTTTGAACCAATAAAAATTCTTAAAATTTTCGGAAAGCGCTTGGATCTGTAGTGACTTTTGTGTTATATGTATTTTTTTTAATATCCTTTAAAATTTTTAAACTCAATAAATTAACAAAATAATATGTTCGTCATTGCAAAGTTAGTCGCTGAGAAAAAAGATCAAAAAGTCAAAAAAGATAAACTTTGTAAGAAAACACAATTCTACATTTTTACTTGAATATTTTAAAAAGGATCATTCAACTTATTAATAAATCTATATAACTAGCTAGTATTTTTTAAGTTTAATTGACTGTTTCATATTATATTTCTGTAATAGTATAATTTATTGCGCGTGCGTTTACTTGAGTGCGACTTGTAAATACTCCTAAATACTTCATACCCGTTTGTACTTCGTACACCGATGAGAGTCTGAGGCTTTAGACGTTTTGGCAGTATCCTAATTTTTAGAACCTAGTGCTATATTTACTCTTCAACTCGCAGGCAGATTCTGACAGAACACTTTCTTCATTCTGTATATTTCTGTGGGCGATGTCGGTTGTCTTTAGTTTCTAATAGTTATTAGTTGGTGTTGTTAGGAATCGACAGTAGTTTTCGCGGCAAGTTTTTTTTTTCGAATTTATTAAAAGTAATTGTTACCATGGCCGAAATAATTACGGCAAAAGCATCGGTTAATATGGCAGTAATAAAATACTGGGGTAAACGTAATGAAAATTTAATATTACCGTTAAATGATTCCGTTAGTTCTACTTTAGACAATAGTATTATGTGCGCTAAAACTTCTGTATGTATTGGTGAAGAGTTTACAGAAAATGAATTGTGGCTAAATGGAAAAAAAGAATCGTTCTCAAACCCTCGATTAATTACTGTTTTGGATAAAATAAAACGAATAGCAGCCGAACAAAACAGTGTCTCCAAAAACTTTCTAACTTGGAAAGTACGTGTATGTTCCGAGAATAACTTTCCAACGGCCGCTGGACTGGCGTCTTCTGCAGCGGGTTTTGCGTGTTTGGCATTTGCTCTATCAAAGTTATACAAAATTGATACAGATATTAGTGAAATAGCTCGACTAGGATCTGGTAGCGCTTGCAGAAGTATATACGGTGGATTTGTGAAATGGCACGCCGGAGTAAAAGACGATGGATCAGATTCAATAGCAGAACAGATCGTAGACTCCGCACACTGGCCAGAAATTAGAATCTTCGTACTTGTGGTAAGGGATACTAAAAAACACACGAGTTCTACTGAGGGTATGCGTCGCAGTACAGAAACCTCAGAATTTTTGAAACATAGAGTACAACAACATGTACCAAAACGTGTTACCACCATGTGTGATGCCATAAAACGGAAAGATTTCCCCACATTTGCTGAGTTAACAATGAAAGACAGTAATCAATTCCACGCTGTATGTCTTGACACATTACCGCCTTGTATGTACTTGACTGACATATCATTTAAAATAATAGATTTTATTCATACATATAACAAAGTTTCTGGAGAAATTAAGGCTGCTTATACATTTGACGCAGGACCAAATGCTTGTATATATGTTTTAGAAAAAGATGTGCCCGAGTTGCTCACTTTAATCAAACATGTATTTCCTCCCACAAGTACGGACAGTTTTGTAAGAGGTTTGCACGCTCCAGAAGTAACACAGCCTGAATTGATTAAGGAGTTCCCAATTATGCCCAATCAACCAGATTTAATTAAATATGTTATTTATACTAAAGTTGGAGGTGGACCTGAAATACTTAGTGATGAATCTCATTTGTTTAATGAACACAGAGAACCACTTTTGAAATAATTTTAATGTTATGTTTTTTGTTTCTTTGGTGAAGGTTTCTCTTTGGAGCATTAATCTGTATTAAAATAAGCATTACAGGCTTCTAGATTTTGTCCTAAACAATTTTTATAGTAAATATTGTGTATTGTATGAACTTACAATAACATTATTATTCATCGCATAAGATCCTTACATTCTCTTGTAACATTGGTTGTAAATAAATATCATTATATATTCATTTTGTTATTATTGTGATTTTGTTAATTTGCATTTTGTAAGAACAAATTAACTGAAAAAGCCTTCAAAAATAACAATTTCAAACAAATATTTAAATTCGCTTTGTTCAACTTGTTAATTCAAGTATAAATAACTAACTACTATAAGTAATAATTGGTATTTTTTTTTTCAGTCGGTTCCTTTGTCCTTACAAAGGCTTACTGTGTAATCTAGTCATAAGTCACAGAGTATAAAAAAGTTAAGTGTAGTTAGTTTTAAATTAAAATTTAATTATTATTATATTATTTATTGGGATGTATGGTATAGTACCTAAATATAAAATATTAATTCCAATGATGTATATTTCTTTCATCCTCAATACATATATATTCATTATCTTCAGAATATCTATATTTAATTTTAATTCTCCAAAATAATTAACTTCATTACTTATGAAGTTGTTAAGGTATTTTGTGTCATTAATTTAATTTTAGAAGCTAACACTTTATGAACATAGTAACTTCAATTAATGATTTTAAGTTACACACTTATAGCAATAGACAAGTTTAAGTAATTATTTAAGTTTAAACCAAGATAACTATTTGCAGAGTATCTAAAATTTTCTCATTCTTTACTTATAAGTATTCAATTAAAATTGATGTTACATAATTACAACCCGTCATTACTTCAAATGAACTGTAAGTTTTATTACATTAAGTTACACCCATTCAAATACCGCTTCGGAGCATAACAAACAAAACGCAAAATGAGCACCACTCTCAAAAAGAACAAATCGCAAAATATACAAATAGACCCACGTTCACACCTTTTAAGATCTTTTTGATATATATATTTTTAAAGAATAATTTAGGATTTTTAGAGCGTCAAATTGAATTTTGCAATTGAAATACAAACTAGAGATTGAATTGTTTTTATTTATTGAGCAAAAATTGTTATTTAGTTAATACGCATTTGATTTATATAATTATAACTATATTGGGTCTATCGCCTGATCAAAATATCTAAAAAAATATTGCAACTCCACAACTAAAATATAGAATCACAAACAAGTCGGTTCTATTGGCTGATCCAAAATTGATATGAAAAAAACTCCACAATTAAAATTAGTAGAATAAACAATACCATGTGCATGCCATGAATACACATGCATTGAGTTTTTAAAATTTAAAACGATAAATTGGCAAAAATCATCTTAATCAAAAATTCCGAAGGGGTTAATTCAAGGGTTTCAAGCTGTTTGAAATATTTTCTGTACTTTATAGAAAACATAACATCGCGTTTTCTTCGATGGTTTTGGGAGCTCATAAAAACTTTTTCTAATTTGCTGTACCGTAAATCTATAGAATGTGTAATTTTTTTTTCAGTATCTGTCTAAACATTAGTAAATGGGAAATAGCTTCTGTATTAAACAACAAATTTTGGGTATATTTTGGCTTAGGAAATGTCCATTAGAATTACTGTATTTTCCCAGTTTACAAATACTAAACTAATTAGTGTATGTTTTCCGGCACATGGTTATGAGCAATTTATATTCTTGGGAAGGGATAACTTAAATATCTCATAAATGATCCTCAATACAAAACCTATTTAAATGTTCAAGGCATATAACTATAGCTAAGGGAAAAACTTGATTTTGTGATAAAATATTGTGTAACAATTGTAACAAAAATAAGTATCCCAATGACATCACATACATTTATTTACATAACAAAAGAATTATATACAAAAGATTCCTATTGAGTAGGAATGCTCTAAATATGAATAGCCTATCTTATCAAATACCTTACAAGGAGATCACAATAAAAATGCTAATATATCTGTCACGCAATTCCATTTATTTTTATACTTGTATCATACTTTTGTAATAGCACAAAAATAAATGAAATGTTTCCTTAAACAGAAGTTATCGCGCTGAGACTGAAACCTGCCAGACTCTAATGATATTGTCCGAGTAACCAGCAAAGAGAGTTTGTCCATCAGTAGACCAAGCCAGGGACAGGCACTGTGGGGGTTCAGCCTTGATGCTTTGATTTTGGTTGATGACTTCTGGCTTGAGCTCTTCAACCATTTCCTTGCTTTCCAGATCCTGTAAACAAATCAAATAAGTATGTTTAGTAGGTAGATAAATGTTTTGTATGTTAATATTCCAAATTCAAACATCTTAATTGTGAAAATCTTTTTGTAACTGCATCCTTAACTTACCCAAATCTTGATAGATGGTCCAAATGCAGCACAAAGCCAATATCTGTTGGGTGAGAAACACAAGGCAGTAATGATGTCATTATGGTCCAGAGTGTGCAGGTGCTTGCCATCATTCAAGTCCCAAAGCATCGCCTTCATGTCCTTGCCTCCAGACGCACATAAGGAGCCATCAGGAGAAACTGTCACTGTGTTCAAGTATCCAGAGTGACCGAGGTGATTGATTTTCAGCTTGCAGTTAGTCAAGTGCCAAACCTGTACATGATAATTACAATTGCTTTAGTATATAATAATTATACAATAAGCTTATAACTTCAATACTCGGAATATTCTATACTAGATCAAGTAACTTCATTGAAATAATCATAATAGTCAATTTATTCATATTTATAAACTCACCTTTACAGTGCGATCCCATCCAGCAGACACAATGATGGGGTTGGCATGGTTAGGAGAGAATCTTACACACGACACCCAGTCAGTGTGACCATCATCTTGAATGGTATATTTGCACTCCGCAAGTGTGTTCCATAGTTTTATGGTCTTGTCTCGAGATCCGGAAACAATCTGACGGTTGTCAACTGAGAATGCCACTGAGAGCACATCCTGTAAAACAAAGTAATATTAGTAATCAAATTTTTATAGAAATCTTGGGACAAATGTTTTAGTCACTAAACTACTTTTATTGCAATGTTGGTACTATCTGTTATCTACACAACTAACATGCACCTAAATTCAGATGTGAACAGGTCTTACAAACTACTACTTACTCAAACTGTAAACCATTGTAGGTACCATTTTTGGTATCTTCTGCCTCGCAAAGGCGCTTACGCACTAGTTTTCTGCCTCGCAAAGGCGCTTACACTAATCTTCTGCCACAGAGGGGCCAACACTGCCACTTAGCTTACAACAAACCATAGGAAAGTAGTATATTCTATCACACCTTAGTATGGTCTTCGAAACGCCTTGTAGTTTTGCCAGCTGCGAGATCCCAAAGACGCAGGGTCTTGTCCCACGAGCCGGAAAGTGCATAATTTCCATCGCTGGATAACACAACGTCAGAAATGAAGTGAGAGTGGCCATACAGACGCTTCTGCGGGACACCGTAGTTACTATCGTCACGAGTCAATTTCCACACGATCAATGTTTTGTCTGAAATTTATAAATATAGATTAAAATCTACAAAGGTACTGTTGTACGCGAAGTAATACGATGAAAGAATATCAGCCCCATATCCGCTTGCCGCTCAGGAATCGCGTGGCAAAGTATTATTTCATCATTTAAATTACAAAATATTAAGTGAATTATTTCCTTATTCCTACATTTTAAGAATATCAAGGGTAATTGGACTATTATACGATAAATAGAAGCAGATGATAAGAGATTAAAAAATGAGTCTTAAAGTATATCACGCATCACGCTAGGTATATGTTAACCTTACCTCGTGAAGACGACAGAATCATATCCGGGTATTTAGGATTTGTTGCGATTTGAGTGACCCACCCATTGTGGCCACAAAGGGTACCCCGAAGTTTCAGAGTCTCCGACATATTTTCTTAACAGAACTACAGCGGCAACCGACCACCACTCGTGCCTGGCAATAAAAGAAAGAATGAATTGACTGAATATCGAATTGAATGAGGGGTTTGTATGAATTCGACCACAGACTAAGGAAGAAAATTTATCGAAAAGGAATGGAAGGCACAGATAGCGAATAAAAATAGCATGAATATTTTACTAACAGGATACTTGTAAAAACGCCAGATACTTATTAATTATGTATTGTTAGAAATTTATCTGTAATATAGTAAATATATTATAAAAAGCTAAAAAGTAAGTGACTGCTTATATCACATTCTTTCCTAGAAATTTATTTTTTTATAAGAAAATTGATAGTTGAAGTTGACGTATTCTCATATAGCAAAATATATATTTTCTTATTAAAGCTTTTTCTAATGTAAAAAGAAAAAACGAAATATAATTTAATGTATATATTGGCTCAAATATTTAAATGGATTTTCCTGTAGAAATACCGCAAACTTTATCTATGGCGAAGGCTAAAGTTATACCCTCCTCAACATTTAAAGTAAGTTTCGTATAATAAATATTTAATGTTTTGATATCTTTATTAAGTATAATAATAATTAGACAAAGTAGTTTACCATTTACATTCCAAAAATATTTCTTTTCTTTGCGTCGTCTATTTAAATTATAATTATGAACGCACTTAATTTAATTGGGCTTGATTAGTATAAATAATAAGGTAAAATTATCTACTTTTCTTTTTCACTTGTGTGATTATGTATAAGTAAAAGATAATATTGGGCATATAAATAATAAAAAAAAAACAGTAATTTGGTTTTGTTAAATTTAAGTTTCGGTTAAAATGCGATATTTATGAACGCATCAGAACTTGGCATCATACTGTAGTACCTTTGATTTCCGCTTGGGGGTTTTCATCGTTCTTTTGAACCAAATTGACGTCACGCAAGTAGTACCTACGCCATTTTGTAAGTGTCTGCCGTAGTCAGTATTTCAAGACATAGTGTAAAATAGGAATTTCGCATGGTTTTGTGTACATTTCAAAGATAGAAACATCTTTAAACTAAGTTAGCGTCTCGTACGTTAAATTCACAGACTCAAAGTATGGAGGACAAGGCGTCGTTAAAGGAACTGGATCAATGGATAGAACAGCTAAACGAATGCAAGCAATTGACAGAAAATCAAGTGAAAACGTTATGCGATAAGGTAAAGCTTCTTGTCTATTTGTTATAAATGTAAGATATTATACGGTGATCGATTTAGTTATTGATGTGTACGTTTGTCTAGGTTGGTTAGTGGTAGTTATAGTTATGTTGAATGATTCATGTACCTACATTGACGATAACCGAGTTGGGACCGCGTATGTAGTTGATTGTAGAGGCTACCAGTCGTTCGTTGGGTGATCGGTTCAGGATAGAGCGGTGAGTTGGATCCGTCCCGGTTCCTGCGAATCGTGTTACATCGCAGTTTACCACACCCAGATATCATTATTGTTTCAATATATTAGCTTAATTGAACCAAGGATATTTTTAGACGAAGCACGGAAACGGTGTTAACAATAATTCTCCATGATCTAAAGTTGTTTACGAATATATAGATATGATTACAATCCAAGACTAACAAAAAACGTAACCTATAATATCGTTGATATCAATGCAGTCATTAAATTTCACATGACAATAGCACTGTGAGTCATTCTGTCTAGGTATTAGCATCTTTTTAATGTTAATATTTCAATCAATGGAAGAAAATAAAAAAAAAATCTTACAAAAAAAATTTAACTTGCAGTCAATTATACTTTAATACAAAGATAAAGATATATTTCTGTAGAAAGTAAAAAAGTCCAAAGTGTTTTAGTGCAATACTTTTTATCAAAGTTATTTTTATCAGGCCAATGTGCCATAGTTGGATCAAAATCAAATTTTGTTCTATTTGTGTTGCAAGTAGAAAGTGGAATGTAATTTTGTCTGATACCAAACATCTTATATATTTTTATTGCTTATCAGTCACTTTGTTTATTAGTGATCTGATATCATTCAATCATTTAACTTTGATCTATCAGGAGTTTGTTATAATCTGTTTTGCAAAATAACATCTTATATCTATGTTATTTTAAATTGTTTCTCACACTATTTAATGTTTTGAATCGGTAGGTATTTATTTCTACTTAATACCATACATACATTTAAGCATTCCCATACAGTTTACAAACATGAATGTAATTCTAACAAGAATTTTTCAAATAAGTGTTATCCACTCCTATTTTAATCCTTATAACATTTTATTTTTTTTATCTACACCTGCTTACCTCTGCATAGCAGTTATTTTTATAATTTAGTTTGAAAAGCCAATATTTTATTCAGTTAAATTATTCAATTATAAACATTTTTAAGTATAAGATATTGAGACTGGTGCCTTACATGTCAACTTACTTTAATTGAAACATATTTGTTCTACAGCTGTACTAATGAGCTGTAATTTCCCTAATAATGTATGTGATGTAATCAATGATGTGAGGAAAATACTAGGATGCAATTTAAAATACAAAAAAATCAATCTAGTGACCATGAATGAAGGATACCTAAATTCACAGTACTCACACTTTCATATATTTCATTGTTTATGTTATTGTTATAATTATTGTAATAACTCAGTAGTAAAGTGGAATTCTTTTAACAATATAATAATTTATTTGTGTGAATTCCATATAATTTTATTTTATTATCAGTGACAATGACAGTTTAATTTTGATTAAAAGAACATGTTATAATTAACTATGAATGTTATATTTTGAGGGATTCATGTTAAAAATCATGATTGAATAACTATTTTGTTATGATGTGATTATAACATGTTAAATTAAATTTGGAACAGTTTCCTCTCATGATAACTGTTTCTTTTTTACATTATTCACAACTTATTTTCTAACTATAAATTGTGACTTAATGTGTTAGTTGTTTTATCATATTTACCACAGATATGAAGAAGTTTTTAACACGCAGTATTAAAACACTTCTCTTCAATCCTAACTTTAAAAATCCATTTAAATGGTTAAAAAGTATCATAATTATTCTATTAGTTAGATTATCCACTGTTCAGGTAATAACACAAGGTCGTATCCGTTTAGGTACTTTTTCATAATGGGTGTAGCAAATATAAAATAGTCATATTTCTAATATTAGTAGTTTAGTACACAGTGTAATATTTTTTTTAAGGATATCAAAACTTACTGTTGCAATAAGCATATATTAAAACAGTAAATTTTAATAGAATTCAATTTTACAAATGGTTCAATCAATATTGTATGGTAACAATATTTAATACATTTTAATACTTTCTACAAAATATAATAATGCTGCGAATATTATGTTAATTTTCCTCAACATATTCAACTTGGAACTATACTCAAATTTGTTATATGGATATAAACATTTTATTCTCATATCCATGTTGCTAAACGTGAATAAGTTATTGCCGCTATTTCATATTTTTTCTTCAATAAACTAATTAGTAATATGTATAAGTCTGCTACTTCACTATATAAATATTTAACTATACTAAATCTGAGAGTTTTGTGTTTGTCCATAATTTTTAAAAAGTGATACTTAACTTAATGATTACTTAAAATATTATTATTATGTGCATTCTACTTTCAAATCAAGTTGGACTGGTTGTAAAAAGTTAGTTTGTGTAAAATATAATGGACCAAACTGTACGACCGCGTCAAGGTCGTCTGTGTATGCTATTAGCTGATTTGCATTTTAAATTAATTTTTTTATATCCAGTTCATATAAATTGAATTTACAACTAATTTTCTTCTCTAGTTCGTGTAATATATATGTTATTTGTCGAAAATCGTTATTTTTACAAATTAAGCACTTATTTAGGTGAAAATCCAATTAGATCTGATTCCATTTGTATAGATCGGACATATCAACTTACTGCAAGATTTATTTTTGACTTATTGCGGTTTTCTTGTACATGACTATAATTGGATGGAGCTATAAATGGAAAACACTTTTTAAAGTTTTGTAGAGGCCTTTGACCTGAAGATATACACAAACAAAAAACATTTTTTTTTTCTAGCAAGCAATAGTTTAGCTTAGGATATAGCAATTGAAATCAATAGCTACTTCACTTCAGATTGTTATTTCCTATTTGTCACTAGGTTCACTGATTGATGCTTCATGATTTCATTGTTGATAGCTATGGAGCAAACGGTTTGTCATATTGACAGTACGTGCTGCAGTCTCAATATTACTATTTTATCCAATAAGTGATCATTTATTATGTAACTATTGCATAAGCCAATGTGCATATTTATTATTCTTGTGAATAATTTCTATAGTTTATTACGATCTTTAAAATCTTGAATGTATAATATGTTGGTTGATTGTATAATTTTTGTTCAACTTTTAGTGGGGAATCATTTGGCTCCAATTCAGGGGGAGGTTTATGTTTGAAGATAATATTTCATTTTCAATTGATCTTTATTTGATTCTTTTTGTGACCAGTAGTGTTGATCTTGGGGTTAAGTGAATTTTTTTATGTTCTTTTTTCAATCACTAGTTCGAAATTATTAAGAATGCTCCCTTACTTTAGAAGACATTCATATCACCGATCGCGTTCTTAGATAGCAGACGTTAATCCTTGACTTGCCCCCTAAAGATCCAGTAGTGTGTAGGTTAGGTATAGGTTGAGTGATCGAATATAATTAATGTGGAGGCCTGAAACATACCCTCTCACCCTGCTGTAGTGCAGATTCCTGGATTTTGTAGGATGATTAGATAGGAATTCCAACTGAAGTAAAAGATTTTTTGTTTGCCGCCGAAATTATTTTACGCATTACGAGTTTAACTTTTTCAAAGCGAAGGAATGTTTACTCACCGCCGAGTTTAAATAAAATATGTTTGGAGTGGAAATCCTCGGCTATTGTTTTGTGAAAGAGCAAAATTTTATTGCTGTGAAAGCGGTAGTTTTTAAAATGTTTTATACGAACTGTGGTGATATTTCCGCAGTTTACGTGTACGGCAGTTAACTTGTTCTTTTCTATGAAACTGTTGGGGTTGGTATTCGTGTCAATGTTAAATGACGGGTTTTATTTGAAGAATTACGTTTATTTTTTTTTCTTTCTATATTTCTTTGAGCTAAGGTTGTAACACTCCGACTTTGTATTATTAGTATAGGGGCTGTATTAGTATTAATATATTTTAGCACTCTTGTTTATAACTCATTTATTACTGAGCAACAAAGTTACAACTAATATTACTAAGAAGATAGCAGCGAATATATCTGTTTGCTAGCTGCGGTGGCGTGTTTTTCCAAAGGCCGTATCTAGATCATTAACCGTTTAAGTGAATGGGAGGGCGTAGGTTTGAACGGGGCCTTAATTTGTTAAAAAACTCGATAGCGACCAGCTAAATAAACATTTATCT
Source organism: Calpodes ethlius (assembly GCA_018251375.1). Taxonomy (NCBI): domain Eukaryota; kingdom Metazoa; phylum Arthropoda; class Insecta; order Lepidoptera; family Hesperiidae; genus Calpodes; species Calpodes ethlius. Next base: position 22,676 of record DWPA01000414.1, read on the forward strand.
ATAAATAGCAGGCTGCCTGTTTTTCTCCATGGGGTGTTATTGACTTGTTCCGAATATTCGACGCTGCCGAAGAGATAGTGGTTAATATTCAGTATTAGGTCAAATCTCTTTTCGTACTATCTCTACTATTACAGATAAGTGTGATTGCGATCGAATTCCTTGCGCTCCTGATATTTATATTAAAATTGTCGTATGCTATAAATGAATGCGTATGCTAAAAACGAATGAAGACTCACTAATAACACCCTTTTATACAGCATTTGTTTAAGTAAGTGTGCTCTCTAGAAGTTCCCTTCATTTCTAAGGACTTCCATGGTCTGGAGCTAACCCTGGAGGTATCAGTTCATACTTGTCATAAAGATTCATTATCATCTTAACTAAATCGATGTCCTACATTTCATCTTCTTTGGATGAGAGCAAGTATTCTAATTTAACTTCCAAGATTTGATCCAAACAAACATACTAATAAATATAACAAGGTTAATAAAAGCTTTAATTATATATTTGATTGTATGAAAGAAAATATTAATGAAAACTTAATATGTCACATTTCTTCATTATATTATATCGCATGTGTAAAGAAGCCCCATTTCGAACTTGGCCAGCGTTACGGTCACTAGCCTTACCCAATCCCAGTTTGAAAAAAGACTCTGGTCCAGTGATGGAACAATATTTATGGGTTGTGATGTTACTACAACTTTTTTGTCTATTTATAATGTGAGTCATAATAATTGTTACCCTCGTTTAAAACATCAATATGTACGCCCTGGGTACTGCAGTAGAGCCTAGCTGGTATTCGTTAGAATGTTCTAGAGCAAGGATTCTCAATGTGGTCGATATCGGTGTCCCAGGCGTCGACATGGGACGACAACTGATTTTGTGGAGTGACGACCTTAAAAATGGGCTCCTATTTAATGAATACAATTTGTTATGTAAAACTTCCAAGAAACTTGTAATTGTATAAGTTGTATTAGGTACGTGTAGATACGAGATTGTTGTATCATTTGCACTTTAAAAAAACACAAGTCGATAAGAGTGTAGAAGTTGGTACAAGATAATAAAATAGGCAAGAGGAGAAAAAATAAGACACAGAATTTTTAAAGTAATTCAGCTGTGACGTTTTGAGGTATCATTTTTTGAAGAATTCATGGAAAAGAGGCCTCTTGCTAAAAATAGTTTGGAAATCCCTGTTCTAGATTGAAGTTTTCTCTAGACATTATAATACAGTGAATTTACTTAATGAATCCTTATAAAACTATTGCGAGAAAATCAATAAGAGCGGAGATTTGTTCAGTAGCTTTGTGTGTCAAGGGCGAGTGGCCTTTAGTTAATAATGCTAGTGTCCAACGAATGGACCCAAGATAAGGGTTTAATATTTAGTTACTTGAGTAACCGAGACCTAGTTTACTTTATTATAGTTGAACTTTTCTAACTCCCTGTGAGCGCCTGGGCTGAAAAAGGACAGCGATATATATAGATTTTAATAAATCAAATGAATAATTTACTGAACATGGTTTTATGAACGTCAAAAATGTTATTCTTATGGTCTTCGTATTTGAGTTCTTTTTCAATCAAATGACGCTTTTGGAGTTACTTATGCCCATGGGTGGACTGTCTATTTATTTGTCGGCTAGTAACATGTAAAAGAAACGAAACTATGAAAGAAACCATGGAATTTTTAAAACATGTATAAAAACTCAAAAACCCAGAGAGACCATTGAAACCATAATTCAAATCGAAGTTCGAAGTGTAATCAGTTCCCGACCCAGTTTGGACGGTCGCATTATCGCAAAGGATGTTAATAGTATCAGCAGATGATACCGTAGTGTTCAGCTTGTGAGGCGTGTCGGAAATCGGTCGATAGAGTTTAGCAATTAATTTTAATCATCTTTAGTCGTGGTCAGAACCAGATTTTGGGATAGCAGGATAATTTTATGAGCAGCTATTTTTTTTTTGTTTGTAGCATATCATTCTTTTGTTCTTCTTTCTTGCCCGATAGCTGGTAGTATCTTGGCGGCAATTACCATGAGGTGCGTTAGGTCGTTTGGTTAGTTACATTTAAATAGCTAATAAACAGATAGTCGCCTCCAATGGGTAAGTGGAAATCTTCGTCCATCGTTAAGATTCCGTGTATCGAGCCCCTCCAAATTCGCGATGCGCAACGACGTAGTGGGGGAAGACATTGTTCTTGGAAGGACTTCAATATTGATGACGTTAGATAATAGATCTATTATTGTATTTTTTTCATGATGTTGCATTATTCTTGTCTACGTATTAGTATTTTCTTGGTAACGATATATGAAACCTTAATTGCTGTTACTCATTGAATTCAAAAATTATGCTTGTCATTACACGTGTTTTAACAGACTTCGTAATGTCTGTTCGTTGTTTATTTTCTTCTGTTGTATTCGCGCTGTTGGCGAAATTTATCTTGACTAAATATAAATCGAATCGAATTATAATAATTCAACTAGGATCTTGTTACTAAGAAATTTAAACCACTATGTAATACAATTTAACTCCGGGTTTTATCACTCGCCGCGGTGCAGGCGCCGTGAATTTTATATATTATTTATTAACCTGCTGGAGTATTTTGGTTTGAGAATCATAGAATTAAGTAACGAACCAATTGTCTTTTAAAGTTTTCTTTTCATGTTTTGGGTTATGTAACCCTGAAAACGAATTAGAATTGATTCCTTTTATCTTACGAAGTTGAACTTTAATTATTTCAATATTATTTATTTTCTTTTCGATTCTATAAAAAATTAAGAAAGTTATATCCTTAGAGACATTAACAAGTGACTCGTATTCCGTTCGTACTCGTAGCGCGTTCTCCGCTAAGAAAACCCCATTTGTCTTGGCGCCTCAATTCCAGAGTACCGCACTCACCGTTACTAAGAGTATAGGGATTCTGGGTGTTGACATTTCGAGCGACGTGCAGTATCGGTGTCACTTGGAAGCGAAAGCCAAGTTGGC